>NDFZ01000508.1:0-11126 GCA_002192655.3 Mamestra configurata | reverse complement strand
ATGTAAACTAGAATATGACAACATTTTTGCATGCAGCTTAACGAACTGTGGTTAATCTTTAATTTGTATTTTACATACTAGCACTTCGCCCGCGATTTTTGCGCATATCCCGTTTTTTCCCGGCCCGTATATTTAATATATATAGCCATCCTCATGAATATGACTATCATAAACAAAAAGAAACGAAACGCGTTCAAACAAACAAAGTTTGCAACTGTATTATCTCTTATATAAAATTCTCGTGTCACGATGTTAGTTACCATACTCCTCCGAAACAGCTTAACCTTTACCCTTAGTAGGTCTGAAAATTGGCTACTATCTATTATTCATACCCCTAAGTGATAAGGGTTGTCCACCCCTAACATTATTTTTTAATTTTTTGGACAAAATTTTTATTTTTTTATAATTTGGCATTAAAAATACATACAACCCTAAATTTTCATCCTGCTATCACCAACCCCCTATTTTGTGATAGCAATATTAGTACTTTAATTATTTTCTACTCTCGGCGGTCGATAATAATTGATTATTTATCACTCGATCAGTTATTCTTGACTATATAAAATCACGCTACGACCAATCAATCACGAGCCAAGACATCATGAAAAATGTGACGCAGACGAAGTTGCGTGGGTCAGCTAGTATACGTATAGATTTATGTTCACTTTGTCAGCTGACTCAAAAATATTTTCGATATTTATTAAGTTTTTCCTTACAAATGAGTTAACGATTTCTTTAAATCACTGAACGAGATCTCAAATGGATTGTTCACGCATGATTACACACTACTTCGTCAAACTCAGATATTCACATCTCGAGTAATTTTCATCCCTTAGTAATTCTATTGAGTTAATTTAAATTCCGTGCACCTTGGAGACACATAAAGTTATAACAAGCAAAGTTAACGATGTGAATCGGTTCGCTTACAAACGACGCATCGCGTCACCGAGCACGTGCCTAGAGGGTGGCTAATCAACATACAGCTATGCTGCGCTGTGCTAAGCGATGCTCTATTTATCCAACTCGTTCCTCAATAAACTCTACCACTGTTGACTGCTAAAATAATTTGTAGACCTCTCCCAATTTGAGTCACCACAACCAATTGTTCACCTTCCGCATCAAGTCTATCACAACCACCTTTACAAGCACCATCCGTGATCTCCACTTTCAAGAGCTTATACATCTATCAACTATCATCTATCAACATCTATCATCTATCAACGACAATGATGGTTTACCAACGGTTTGGAATGCACACTACCCACATTTTGGTAGCATACTTCAATCCCTTAAAAAAAAGTTCGACAATTAATTTCACTGGTAGAATGTAACAACATCTAGTTCCTCTGCACTAGTCTACTCCAATGTCTTTCAGTTTTTCATTTATCCGCTGGCTTCTCGGAACAATTTGCTTGTTTAAAACACAGCTGAGATCACGAGATGTACTCTCAAAGCAAACTTCGCGTCGTATAGCTTGATGTGGACAAGATCCCCCTTTTAGATGGATCCCCCACTAGTCCCTTCTCTGACAGGAAGTAATAAGTCCTTGATATGAATCAGATTTCTCATTAAAATTATCGTGTTTTGCATAATTTTCCACTGTGTGTGTTTTCTTTTCAGTTTGATAAGGGATAAGGGTCACTTTGTTTAATTAGAGGTTTTCATAAATAGCTTCATTAATGGAATTTGTGATACTATTTGTAGATTGTGTAATATCCTTTCTTTTTTGGTAGAGAGAACTGGAAAGGGTTACTAAGTAAGATAATATCTATTTTCAACTTATTGGTTGAATCAAAAGGTATTGTATGATTTTTTTTTATTTCAATTTATTGTAGATACGCTTCTATATTTTATTTACTTTGATGAAATTGTAAAAATATAAAAGAATTATGTAATTCTATCGATTCGTATTCTAAAAAATCTCAACCCTTTATGCAAAGGTGGGACTGTACGTTATCAACGAAATCAAGTTTTATTTCTTTGATATTGCTTAAGCACTTATTATTTAGGACCTCAATAAGATTTCTTGTTGCTAATTTGTTTCTAGCTTCAAGTTTTTTCAAAATGAAAAGAATTGAGGAAATATTAAATTCTATATTGATACAATATTGTTAGTACTAAGAAATTTAGGTTGGTACTGATTGTAAAGGAACTAGGTCTCAGATTAGATACAGCAATTTCTACTAAATCGCTTGTTAATGTTTGCGGAAATACAGTAAAACAAATAACAATATATTATTATAGTCTTTTGTTGTGAAAGTAGGACGTGACCGTTTTGTTAGACGAAAACTTCTTTCAATCCACTTGGTCTCCATGACGATTTTTTTTTAAGTATGGGAATTCATCAAATGACTCCTTCGGCTCTGTGTCAGACTCGTACAGACTAAAACTTATCCGTGTTTTTTCCCATCCTTTCGAACCAATTCCGCAACATGACGATGGAAAAATAACCTTCGATCAAATACTATAAATAACTATAAGCCAAACTGACAATTTGATTGAAGGAAGGTGAGTCAAGCCTGGGCTGAGTAGAAGAAATTAGTTAGAATATAATGGATAAACTAAAACACGAAAGTAAGACAAACTGTGATTAGTATTTTAAAAATACACAGTTTTTTCCAGAGCAGTTTATGCCTATAATAAAAAGTCTGCAAGAAAGAGTCACCTCGCGATTGTGATACAAAAAGGGTGCCAGGAACTTCCTCGACACATTTCCTACCCGTCCTTTGCGGAAATTATAGTACAATGTTACAAAGAACAGGATATACGAACTGAAGTAAAAGATCATCAGCCAAACAAGAAGACTCTGGAACAAGATTATTGAGACAAGCTTTGTGTACATATTTAGAACATAAGGGTAAAAGGCAACTTACGAATTAAGGAGCTAGGTGCCGTGACCAGCAAGTCCCATACATTACTGCCGTGTTTCTGGATTTATGACTCGTCATCATCATCATCATATCAGCCGAAAGACGTCCACTGCTGGACATAGGCCTCCCCCAAGTGTCGCCACAACAACCGGTCCATAGGACCGGTTGTTCGTCTCGCATCCATCGGCTACCCACGACTCTCACCAGTCCACCGGTCCACCTTGTGGGAGGCCTTCCAACGCTACGTCTTCCGGTACGCGGTCGCCACTCGCGAACTTTTCGGCCTCATCGAACATCTGTACTGCGAGCAATGTGCCCTGCCCATTGCTCTGTTATGACTCAAAAATGACATAAAAAAGAGTTCGTAAAAAAAAGGTTTTTCCACGGCAAAATCTAATATAACCTGGAAAGTAAAGAGGAACATGTGAATGTAATTTTCATGCTGAATTACAGATAAAAACGAATCCGAAAAATGTAATACTTCCATAATAATATTGGAATATTTTTTTGATTCCGAACATAAATAGTTAAAATTCATAGGAAACCACAGCACAAAGTATCTACATATTGCCTGATCTACAATATATATTTTTACATTTTTTATTCGCAACTGCAACGGTAAAGGAGACAAAGTGATTTTGAGGTACAACATATGCAGTGACCGATATATTATTTTAGATTCCATTTAGTTACAAATTATCTAACAACTTAATGGAACCTAATATAATCAACACTTAGGTTCATTTGCTTAGTTTTCCTTTTCGAGTGTACCTAATGTAAATCCTTTTATATTGATTACATCGGAAATAACATTCTTCCTGCAAAGAATAGCTTGAACCAATAAAGCTCAAACAATGTTTAGTTCCGCGGTTTATATTTTGCACGTCCGAAACTACTGTTTGTTTATTTAACGCTTTTTCAGTGATCATCAATTTCGTTTTTACAAACAAAATCCGTGAACGAGCAAACACTGCGAAATAGTTTTATGGCAGCCATCAAAACGACCACAAGCAGACGGATGACGCGAATGCATTGATGACTTTTTAATTACTGAACCGGGTTCAATGACTTGGTAGATTTCAAACAGATATGCTTTTCATAATTCTGTGGCATCATCGCTATTTGCGTGAATGGTTTAATAGGAAATGAATGAGTCATTCATTTATTTTTGAATTAAAAAGCTTATTGCAGCAAAAGCGAAAATGTTGTGATGCAAGCTATTGATGACAGCAAACGATTAAATATTCCGTATAATGACGCAGTTTTAGTGTTACCAGTTAAAATGAGAGATCATTTTAACACTGCAATAAAGTTACGAACCAAATAAAATAGAGATAGGAAAAGTTTTAATGAAATACCTGAAAACTACGACGTAACATCAACCTTGTACAAAGAATTCGTCTTCATTTAGACAGAATTTTAATATAACCTTTTTTATATAAAGTTCAGTTTTTTGTTAAAGATGTTCTAGATTCTTGAGAAAAACTGTAAAATCAAGCAAGAGATTAAACATTTTCTTTAAAAAGTTTGTAACTAAAAACCACAGAAAAGAAACTTCGTCGAAAACTTAGATGGAAAGAACCGAAGTGTGTCAAATGTGTTATCCCACGCGCCTTATCGGCCCGAGTCGAATTTGATGGCGGTAAATATAATTGAATGGATGAATTAATACTTTCAAAGTTACATCAGGTGCGTGAACGTGAGCGTGATAAGATCGAAAATTTCTTTCTGCTACACCCAAACAATGCATTTGTAGGAAATGGAAAGGTTAATGCATTCCTGCATATTTTATTGAAATAAACTCAGAACTTTTACTTTCGAACAATGTCTTGGAAGAAGAAAAAACGTGAAATGAGATCAGTGTTGATTTTAGTTAAGTGGATAACAAGAAAAATAAAGCTAATTCTAAATCATTACATAAAGAAAACATTTTTGTTAAAGATTCCGATGTTATTTTAGCACTTTGGCGTACTTTGAACATAAACATAGTCGTCATTACTGTTTGTAACATAAGCAATGCCTCATCTCACAGCCGAAACACAAAGTTCTAAATCAAATGCAGACGACATCGCGAACAAAAACTAGTACATAAATATAATGAGGAGAACGATATTACCGTCGTCTTTGATCTTCTTCACAGGCGCCTATTTTATTCGCTGATTTAGATTCACATCATCTTTTTTGTTGAATATAATGATATTTATGAGCTGTTTTATATCGTTGCTTATTATTGTTCTAGTTATGTTTTGTGTGCCTATAAAGACTGGATTGTTAATTTTGTTGAAATATACGTATATTCCAAGATATTTGGCTACTGTTTCACCACTGATTAGAAGCCAAGCAAGTTTCTTTTGTTCATTGAAGATTACTCATAATTTATTTTGGGTTTGTTTAGTGCTTTTCGTCTACTAATTATAAACATCCTTTAAGCATTGAAGATCATTAGCAAGTTGTGTGGGCTATTTTTTCTTTTGATTATCTTGGAAAGATTTGAAGCTCAAAGTTTAAGGTGAATACAAATTGTAATTTTAACTTTATTACCATCGCTCGACAGAATAACGGTGACGTTAAAATAAAAACAAGCGAAAACCAATTACGAGAGAACCAATACAGTCACTTCAATATAAATTGGAAACTTATTGAAAGTTCACCAAATAATTCCGCGACGAACTCTAACAATAGCGATACTCGAAAATTTCAAGTAAACATTGTCACCATTCGCCAGGCAATATCAAACTCCACACATTAGTAAGTTTGAGTGCACAAAACTTGCTAATAGGTCCAACAGAACGAGATTTTCAAGATCGTACCATGCTCTCTGCTTACCTATATAATTAGCGAGGGAAAGTGCTCCTAGATAAGAATGCAGAGGACGACATTTTATCTTTAGTGAGATGCACTTAATTAAGACCATGTTCTGGTTATCNACCATGCTCTCTGCTTACCTATATAATTAGCGAGGGAAAGTGCTCCTAGATAAGAATGCAGAGGATGACATTTTATCTTTAGTGAGATGCACTTAATTCAGACCATGTTCTCGGTTATCTAATCGGTTAGAGCAACTGTTGTTTAATTATTTATTTGTTGAGGACATTAATCTGAATGATTTAGATAGCAGAGTACTTCTAGCACGTTATAATTTGTCTCTGTTCTGAAGAATGTAAACATACCTAATTCTTAAAAATAGATTAATTTAATTAAAAAGATGGTTGAATTTCGACCATTGGGTGAGCACTACTTTTAATAAATATATAATCAATTTCTTCAACAATTCATGTTGCAGAAAATAAAATTAAAGTTTATTATTTTAACACATGCCTTGTTCTTAGTAGGTATATCTGTGACGGCAATTTTTTCAATATTTATACGTAAATTTAAATTCCATACTGTAGTTTTAGCCAAATCTCGGCAGTAAAGATTCTTTAAAAATGCTACATCGATTATTGCATAATGATCAAATACTTAAGCGATCATCATACTCCATGTTTTATCAGCGAGCACAGTTTGAGTGTGCTTGAATGAAAATACGGGCAACACTAACTTAATGAGCATAAAACAGCCTTTTGGGTATCAAGTTTCTGATTTAACTCCTCGAATCGTTTACAAAGGTTTTGCGTAACGTAAACCACAGCATTCAGTCCAACAGAGTTTCACTTTGAAAATTGTGCATCTAATTACGCGGGACTCGGTTACTCTGTTAGTTTAGTTTGTCTGTTCGTGTGTTTGTTGGGTAACGTAACCTTTGCAATTTACATAGGGACCACACTGACACAGATTTGCCCTTTGGTGATACTGGAAATTTGAATAAATGATTTACACGTATTATGAGAGAATTTAGAAAAGTAAAGGTTAAAACAGTAGTCAATGACACGTTACATAATGCAAGGCTCAATAGAAAGAGAAAAATAATAATAGGTGGAAACAAAAACGAACAACGAAAGAATGTAGAAAACTTGAAAACTATATAAAAAGCTGCATCAGACCAACCAAATGGATTGAATCACTCCGAAATCAGTCAGAGAAAATATGAGTTCAGAAAATTTATTTCCACAATAACTGTAGTGTTCTAATTACACCATATTTTACGAACAACGCCACAAAGCAAATAATTTTTCAAACTTGTGCCAGCAAACGTCTGTCTTGTTGACAGACAGAAGCTCCGGAAAAGATATCGATTACAAAGAACGCAATCAAAAATGTACTGTAAATCAGAAAGTTTAAATACTCTATTACTCATTCCGTTCGTATGACATCACACCATGTGTTTCAAGTAAACACAAGCCAGTTTGTTCAATTTTAATTACAGCTAGACGAAATTTATTACAGAGCCAAAGTCTTTTCTTTCGACCGTTATTAATCTTTATGATCAGTGATGCGCTTGTAATCTTTAATTTATTGTCAACTACTTGGAACTAACTGAACTTAATCACGTTCGGGATACATCATTCCTCATATTTTACAGCAAATCGTGATTGTGGTTTCATTACAAATTCAAATTAGTTCTCAAGATGATGACTACTCGGATGACAAGACAAATCGTCTGTCTGTCTTCGAAGTTGCGCTTAATGAAATTTCGCTTACTGTTTTAATTCTGGACACGTCTTGTATTGCCGAATGTTTAATGTTATTGGGCGGGGTATTAGTTTTCGAAACAGGTACTGTGACAGCCTTTGTGGCTACTTTAATATCCGGACCTCCACTATTAGGTGCCGGAATTTCCAAAACCTCCACAACCGTTTGTAGTGTAAATCATTCCACAAGGATATCTACAGATTACATAAACAGCGCTGTGGCTAAAGTTGCATAATAATAGAGTATTTTAAACTAAAACCTGTGCGCCATGTTCAAAAATATAGAGCTGTATTCTAGACTTAATTTACATGAATAGCGAACGAGCGGCCGTTCTTTGTCTTTTAAGTTGCAATTAATTATTCCACTTTATGTAAATAAGCCTAGAAACGCGTCAGAGTCGGACCTTCCTACCCTTTTTGCGGGCGACTAAAGCATGTGCCAGCTAAAAACTTAATATTTTATGCTAAGAGAAGCAAGTAAATAAAACATGGGCAAGCTTCAGCAAGCTGAGCTTAATTTAATCTTGCAGCTAAATGGCGCCTATATCTACATTTACTTGAGATTATATCAATGAATCTGATACCGAACGCTCATTGAATACTGATGCACTCACTTGTAGTTCATAGCCAATATCGATAGTATCGATCCGCGCCACTGACATAATGCGAAGGTCAGTGACTCCACCGATAAACTTGCCGACACCAACAAATTATGAATAACCGTAATTATTGAATTGTGATATCAGTTTGAGTTATTGCAGGAAACTGAACAACGGACGCCGATTAGCGAACCAAGTTGTATTACCATTTGTAACACGAACAAATCGATTATTATGATTGCCGATGTTTCAATGAATAATTCAGTGTGGATATCAATTAATCTTAATAACGGCGATAAAATTAGGTACGCCAGGTAGTTTATCTTTTATCTGACGAAGACAATAAATTAAAGAGTAGTTAAGTCGACCACCCGTAAGGCGATTTCGTAGAATAGGACCACGAATAATAAAACAACATAGAGTGCGAGTGAAGTGTGTCATTAGGATTTCACCGATCTATTTTTGTTTGACTTCCTCGCTCGATGATGTTATTTTTGGATCATTGTGAGTTAGTGGACGGATCATCGTAGATCAAAGTTTATTGCTCGCTACACATAGTGCGTGTTTATACGGATATAAATGTAAAGAAACCAAACAAGGAGGCGATACTCGTTATGTTCCAAATGAATGAACTCGTAAAAGTAAGAGCGCCTGTATATGGACAAAAACAAACTTTTATGTGCGAAAAGGAATGTTAAGTATTTCGATTACGGATTTTGAAAATAGAACCGAAACAAAAATAAATTCTAGAACGTATTTGTGAAAACAATTCACTCGTCTTTTCTGAATGAGAGTCATCAAAATATTGATCGTTTTCGAAGATGAAATGNAACCGAAACAAAAATAAATTCTAGAACGTATTTGTGAAAACAATTCACTCGTCTTTTCTGAATGAATGAAACGATCAATATTTTGATGACTCATCAAAATATTGATCGTTTTCGAAGATGAAATAGGCACAATGCACATTACTGACCTTTTAATGTTGTTTGCAAAGAATTTTATTATAGTTGAACATTTCATAGCAGGGAATAGATTAAACTATTACAAACTTTTAGAGTCGTAAAATCGCATTATCAATTTTATTGCGCAAACCGGCCGTAAATAGTCAACACCAAGTACAGTGGGTGGTCGTGTAGCCAACGTTAGATAAAAAGCCCTTAAAACAAAACACGGTCGCTAACCGTGCGAAAGAGGCAAAGATGGCAAACGCGTGAAAGATTAAAATTCTTTTCTTAGCGATTCTCCTATAAAGGGAAGCCGCAAAAACTTGGCCGATTGCCAACAGGTTCTTTCTCTGAATCGAAAACGAGGACGGACTTGAATTTATTTATTGGGGTTACCAGGAGCATATAAAACGGAGCTAGTAGAATGCTAAACCGTTTAAGGCTATGTCTTGTGTCTTTCAATGTGTGTCGTGTACTGAAGAAATGACAGGGCTAACCTTATCTGTCAGTACCATGGCCCCTTATAAACAATCCGAGGAATATCTCTTGTTGATTTATAGGCTACCATGATTTATTGATGTAGTTGGATCTGCTTTTATTTCGTCTAGACGGTTTATGTCTGTTAAATTATATGTTTATTTTCATATTTATTTGGAAAGAAAATGAGCATCAGCTGTTTTGATCGCTTGTATTGTAAAACTTAACAAAATAAATAGTCTTCAGAAATTAGAGACAATTAAAAGTAAAAACATAAAGAGCAAGCTGAAAGAACATAAGATCAACTCGATTATAACTTTACTGTTAATAGTGCGTTGATCAAATCTCAGGCCCATACTAAGATAGGCTCCAGTGGTCTAATAAAAATACCTGCTTTGCTTAAGTGCAAGGAAAAATCTTACATTAATAAACAACCAAAAAAACCCCTACTACACTGATTTTGTCTTTATTATGGATCTTTACATACGTACATACAACTCGATTATAACTTTACTGTCAATAGTGCGTTGATCAAATCTCAGGCCCATACTAAGATAGGCTCCAGTGGTCTAATAAAAATACCTGCTTTGCTTAAGTGCAAGGAAAAATCTTACATTAATAAACAACCAAAAAAACCCCTACTACACTGATTTTGTCTTTATTATGGATCTTTACATACATACATACATTCGAGATATGGAGACCATTTGACCCATAGCACAGGTTTTACTTAGTATAACCTTCAAACTATTTCCTTGAACGATGTGTTGGATATGAACTGTTCATTACTTATTTTGTTACTTGTGGGAGGAAATAAATAAATGTAAATGTTTCTATTCCAACATTCTGTTTCTCACCACTAGTTTTAGTTGCATACTCTATGTAAGTGACAAATTCACATTCATTTTCAACGTGACTGCAACATTGATCAACAAACCACCATATCCGAGTAACAATGCGTACAAATTTGCTGTTTGATGCAGCATTACACGGGAATCGGTTACATAAGGTGAAGTTAATCCAACAGAAGCCACATTAATGGTTTCATCGACAGCATCACGTTTGGTGCTTTGTTTATCGTATCGATGCTCGAGAGTTACATTGTTGTGAATATTGGTAGTAATAACACGTGGTTTTGTTCTTAAGAACTCACTTCCTGATATCATAGAAAAAAGATTTCAAAGCTAGATTGCAAAGGCATTTTTTGAGATCGCTGGTTCCATTGTATACCGCATCCATATCTTTACATCTGGCGTAATCGAGGTCAAGATCGGGCTCATTGAGAAATAGTAAAAGCTCGCTTTCTATCCACTTTTATCAAATTGGAACTTTATGATAAGCATCTTTGCGTCGTAGTCCATAAAATACTTCATCAAATCATCAATCTATGTTTTATTGCTTAAAATCTGCAATTAAAAAACGAATCAAAACAGATTATGAGAAGAAAAAAAAGGTTTCCAGAATTTTATAAAATTACCTATTAATATGTTTGCTTTGAATGGTAAAATAACAAAGTAAAAAGCAAAGCCATAACTACCAAGCTACACAGCTCACTTTAGTGCTCACTACAAAAGACCTTTATACCGAACTCGTATATTGAAATCAGCAATTTGCTTCATTTCATCTTTTTTCGTAGCTCCGCCTCCGATTGCCTCTCTCCAC
>NDFZ01000507.1:0-11125 GCA_002192655.3 Mamestra configurata | reverse complement strand
TTTGTCTCTGGTATCTATGACCTAGACTAGAGTCAAGAGCAAACCCATATTAAATAAAAAATAGAAAAAAAGACTTCAGTTTAAATAGGATTTGTTTTATTATTATTTTTTTTCTGTGGATTCCTTGTTGCATTAAGACAGGAAAAATGAGTAGCTTTAAAATCTTTCATGTTCTATTAAGAAATTAATTGGCTGATATATGTGGCATTTTTCAGCTAGTAAGTAAGGGAAGAAGCGAAACAGCTCCAACACAAGCATCTCTGTAACGTACTGGGGCTGCCTCAATTTATGTACTTATGTTCACAATGACTTGAGATGAAAATAAATATTCTTGTACCTTTTTTTGTATTTTTTCTGGTTTGTCTGTTTATAATACCTACCTAGGTAAGTAATCCCTTAAATTACCTCTGATTTTCTAATGGTAATAAAGTACATTTGCTTATAGACAGCTTCATTATTGTTTATAACCTTACGCTTATTATTATCCTGAATAAAATAAACGGTTTCTTTGGTATGGGCCACGAGCCCGACGCGGCAGGCTAAAGCTACTCTTAAAAATAACGACGAACTAAACAAAGGTCTGTACACCCTTTAATTTTCTCAAACACCGAATAAAACAACGAAACCACTATAAATAACAACACAAAACAACGACAACAAACTGTAATTACATTTCAGTTTCAGTCGGGAGCTGAAAAATGTCCTCGCAGTGACATTAGTTATTACC
The DNA here is from genome assembly GCA_002192655.3 of Mamestra configurata. Taxonomy (NCBI): domain Eukaryota; kingdom Metazoa; phylum Arthropoda; class Insecta; order Lepidoptera; family Noctuidae; genus Mamestra; species Mamestra configurata. Next base: position 10,398 of record NDFZ01000507.1, on the reverse strand, counting down.
GGAGCGCAAACGAACGACGCCTCGTAAGTGGCGATAATAACGCTTCGTTTCTTTGATGTAGGTACGGGGCTGATGAAGAAAAATGTTGGCTTAGTACGTACGTTGGTACACTTTGTAGGTGTTTCCTATGATATATTAAAGATGCGTAACCCGCTCTTTGAAATGGCAACATAAAAATAATTTAATAGCTTTCTATGAACGGCTACCGATTAGTACCGAAAGTGCTTGCAAAGTCTTTTTAAAGTAGTGATGTTGGTACCTACATGACGAGTCTAATAAAATATAATATGTCATTGTNGTCTTTTTAAAGTAGTGATGTTGGTACCTACATGACGAGTCTAATAAAATATAATATGTCATTGTGTTTTTTTGTAATACAGGCTTGCGTCGCGGTTTGGTATGTTTTTTGATCAGAGGTGGAAAGTACCTAGCATAATATGTTCCTTCCTCTAGAAGGAACCAGAAGAGACAAGCTGCTTCTTTTTTTATGACTGTCTTATTCTGTAAAGTACTCCAAATCGTGTGTTACTAAATTAAACTACTGTTTGAATCGAGTTAAGTGATACAGTAATACATTCACGTAAAAAAGGGAAAATTGAAGATGATGACAACTCATGAATCAAAAACTTGTCAAAGTGCGGGGAATCNACCAGAAGAGACAAGCTGCTTCTTTTTTTATGACTGTCTTATTCTGTAAAGTACTCCAAATCGTGTGTTACTAAATTAAACTACTGTTTGAATCGAGTTAAGTGATACAGTAATACATTCACGCAAAAAAGGGAAAATTGAAGATGATGACAACTCATGAATCAAAAACTTGTCAAAGTGCGGGGAATGTGCAGATACTGCAAAAGGTGTTTGTGACAGGTTGCATATGATTGGACTGCAAACGTTCGATTAAAATACAGGAATGGCTTAGAGAGCCAGAGGGCCAATTTTACCTACTAACGTTGATTAAAAATGAGTAGAATTGGCCCTCAATCTTTAGATTCGAAATGTCTCACAGAGTCTTTATTAAATATCTTACAGTCGTAATATAATATCTATTTTCTGATTCTCATGAGGCTATTCCGTTACACAGGCAGTTAAAATAAAATGGTGGTTGTCATGACAATAAAATTTAGCCTTTACCATAACAATACCTAGGTACTTTAGCCATAAAAGTTAATAACATTAGCTGGCTGAAAGATAATTTATTCTAAACTTCTAGTCCTAAAATGAAGCATCAAATTGAAATTTTATTGTTTAGTATCAAAAGAACCATTGTCATTCTGTGGGGTGGTTTATGGTCAGTATCTATTAAAATACTTGAAATTACTGCGATTATTTTAAAGATAATTGCCGAGTGTGATCTAAACTTAGAACCTACGACGGCGACGTAGATCCTGAGAATCAATTTATCTACGTCTAAGTTTCAGACTCTTTCATTCTAATCCATTTCAAAGAGTTAAGACAAAACTCCCTTACCTGACATGTAAAGTTTCGGTGGCGCATGGACATTTTGAATTTTTGACAATCGTTTTCACTGATACAATGTCACTTAATTTTAATCCAAGAAATATATCTTGTTTTATGTGATAAGTCATCAAGTTTGACGTCTGATATCATGAAAATCTCATCGTTTACAGCTATACATATGTGACTGTTATTTAAATACAGATTGACGCTAATTAAACGGGCCCGTTTCATGCCGGAGTGATGTGCCAGAGATCGGAGATTCTAATAGGGCTGATAGATGTCATGACGGGAAGAAATCTATGTACCCACCTAACTAATGAATGACATTTCATATGTTGTGAAACAGATATGTTAATATTATGAGTTCATAGTACTTACGGTAAAACGGGGCGAATAGAAAGCAGGGGGTGAGTAGAAACCCAAGGGGTTTTTACGTTATTTAAATATTGTTAGCAGCATTAAGGACTCCAATTTTTTAAGATGAATGATTTGTAAGATATTACGAGTTCGGTATTAAAGTATAGAATCCGGTCCAAGTTTGGTTTCTATTCAACCCCTGCATTTCTATTCTCCCCATTTTACGGTACCTAGGTATGTCTTTTACATGGCTTTTTGTTTTTTATTGGAGAAGGAAAGATATAAAGTTTTGCGAAATAAATTCATACCATAAGTTTGTACGTACCTACGTATGAAACGAAATAAAGATATGCAACAGATTTACAAAACAACTACACATAAGTAATTATCTAAAGTAGAAGCGAGAGGGGACAGCAAGTAAAAACCTATTTTAAAATAAGACAAAATGTACAATACCAAAAGGAATCGATATCATTTTTATGAGATTCAGGAAATGTGTTTACATTTCCTGAATCTCATAAAAATCNAAAATAAGACAAAATGTACAATACCAAAAGGAATCGATATCATTTTTATGAGATTCAGGAAATGTAAACAGNAATTATCTAAAGTAGAAGCGAGAGGGGACAGCAAGTAAAAACCTATTTTAAAATAAGACAAAATGTACAATACCAAAAGGAATCGATATCATTTTTATGAGATTCAGGAAATGTGTTTACATTTCCTGAATCTCATAAAAATCACAATCTGAGGTGTAGTAAGTATAATGAGAAATATCTCTAACGATGTCGTATAATGCCCTCGCTTTTTCCGTGGACTTCGCTTCTGAGCCTTAGGTATTCCCACAAGATTCGTTAATTTTTTTGGAAATAATTTATCGTACCTAATTGGATCAGTATTTATAGTTGATATAAGTAAATAACATCGAACAAACAAACAATTTCGCCTCTTTATAGATATCATTCGTTTAGAATGTAAGATGAAAGAGTCAACCCTAACATCCCCAGAACATTTGCTGTGATCATTGCATTAAGATAGCAAAGATTTAGATGTAAGATACACTTCTGTACAATCTGTTAACGTGGTGTATTTTCAGATTCACCATTTTGAATACGGGAATAAATAAGTTGACCAAAACGATTAATGGCTGCGTGGGTTGGGAAATAATTGGACATTGAACTGTCAAACTAAATACTACGTTATGATTGTCATCTCTTTATGTCTACTCATTTATTTACGGTCTATGGAAGATGTCGTTGACATCTATTTTTTTGAGATGGTAACTTGTCTATGATTCCGCCATTTTCTTGTTATCCCGCGTTTTTCTCCAGGTTGTCAAATTTAGGCCCAATTGCACCACAGATAATTAAATATGCTGCGATTTTTAATTAACGTTCCATTTCTGTCAATCGTTTGTAGATGACAGAGACAGAACGGCTTTTTAAATACATTTAAAATTAAATGCATGTGCAAATGGGCTTTAATATTTTAATGGAATCAAGACGCTCTATTAGGGTGGTCCTTTATAAGCTATAACCATAAAAATAACATATCATCCTATTTATTTAATAATTTCACTTAAGGTCATAAAAATGGATAATCCCATAATTTCAAGGAAATAACACTCATGATTGCCATACCTATACCGAAAAAAAAAAACGTTATTTTAATGGCAAGTGCCATAAACTCGACGAGTATGATTGTTGGCTGTATAAATAGTCCCCTTTGCCATGTGGGTGTGACAAATATCATCTTTTACAGTACATTGACTTGCAAAAGTGTGTGTAAATTACACACTTGTGAAGCAAATCAGATGAAAACTGATTTTTATTGTAGTTCATCGACATTTGATGGAGCTTGATGGAAATATATGAGGGATTGTTTAGTTACGAATAATAAATGTTACAACAGACTGTAATCGGTTGTACTGAGAAGCCATTTTTCGAATTACCTATCTATCTCATTAACTTTATGTTATTTTACCAACTTCGTATGAAAGTCCTTCCTTGTTTTTGTGTGTGTGTTTTTATATATTACTGGGGTAGAATGTACCCTCATGTATTAATCCAGGCCAACGAGTGACAGACCAAAACTATCCCACGGGGACGTACTAACGGGTTAAAAAGTACCTAACCGAAATCCTAATTCAGGCTATGCCGTACCCATTCTCTTTCTGTATAAAAGTTGCTAACTGCATAGCACAAAAAGTACGCATAATGATAAATAAAACTCACTTGTAAAAACACACCTAGAATACTTGGTTGAAATATGGGGCTCAGCTTCCAAAACTAACTTGAGTCAGTAACAAACTACACAAAACGAAATCATTAAAACACTATTCATTACAATTACCTACTTAACCTACAAAGGAAGTATATTCAAAGACTTAACTATTTAACCTTACACAATTGTATGTGTTCAATACTTGTACCTTAGTTAAAAAAATAATTACAGGCAATATCCACTCAAACATAATATTCACTCAAAAGACACACAAGTATCACCTAAGAAATAAACACGTTGTCACTGACTCAACCACGTACACACAAATACGGCAAAAAAAGCATTATTTATGAGAGAGTACAATTGTACAACAACCTGCCAAACGACGCGACATAAAGGAATGTACTAAATTAAACATATTTAAAAATAAATTAAAATCACATATTGTCAATACGTACTAAACTAGAGCAAACAGAAGAATATTTAAGTTTAAGTTAGTTCAAACTGAACTGTAAGTAGTTCTTATGAGAAATAAAGGTCTTTAAACCTAAATTCGTTCAGCCTTTAGGCGTGAAAGCAGACACTAATTAGAAAGTTGGATGTCACGAAACAACAATTGATCCAACGCATGAAACCATTCACCGAACTTCATATCCTATAACTATCACCAGGTAGCAAAAAGACACCACACAATTTATAGGCTCAATAAATTCCCCATTCACGGAGTTTTCGCTATAGATTCCCTGGATCATAAAGCCAGGACCACACTAGCGCGGTCCCGACGGTTGAACGCGCCCGGACAATCGCGATTGCGCGACACAATACAGGGTTATTCTGCCATTTTCCAAACCACTACGCCATAGGGTTTTACACGCACTTTTGTACGTAAGACTGGATTCTGATTGGCTCTTTGTTGTGTTTAATAGTTTTATGTTTGTTTTTAGTAGTTTGTGTAGGGGTGGTCGTAAATTGATTTTGCGAGTTGTATTTTTTTTTCGAAGATTCAATTTTGAATGAAGGAATTTGAATTAGTGTTAGTGCATTTGATGCAGGAAATTTTATTTGGTGCTGTTTTTGTTACGACTATTGTGCCAAACTAAAAGTAAAGCTTTTAGACATCCTTCCTGCAATTAACCTGTCCATCATAGTTGCCCGTCGTTGGCCACAAACGTTGGCTGAACCTCTGCCATGCGTACAAGTCAACATGCATGACAGATTAAGATCTGTCAGAACAACGTTGTATGTTTGTGACCGCACGCAACAGATGTAATAACAGATAACATAATGCTGAGCATATTCCGCTTGATAATTGAATGAGCATGTTTCAGATTCATTTCGTTTTATCTGTTTAGAAATAATTGTTACTTAGATATGTAACATGAAACGATTGAACAATACATTAATGTGGTGCACTTTGAAATGCTATCTCGACTCCTGATGAAACCCGCCTACCTTTATCGCTGGCAAATGGTAGCACAGGACGATATATGTAATATACCTATTGTTCAAGTGCAACATGTTATTAAATTGAGTATAGCTTTTGAGTTCTGCTGTACATAGCAGTCATTTTTTTATATTTACCTAGGTTTCGCAACAAAGAGCAGTTTAAACGACTAACGCTATTTTAACATGAAGTAAGCCCTATTTTTTTATTCTTAACCATCAAAGCACAGTTGATAAACTTTAATTACACAAAAAAAAATGTCAATTAAATGAACCAAAAAGCAGCAAAAAACACATTGCCACCGGTCCCCATGCCCAAACTTAACAAAATGCGCAATCGTGTTGAAGCGTACCGAATCACCCTTCCCTTTACAACGTTAGCACAGATTAGGGGCTTCTACCAATGTTGTCTTTAGCTGAATGAGTTCTTCGGTAACACCGTATACATTGCGCAGTACCCTTTACATCTTTGCATGTTTATTCAAGCATTAGCAGCATTGAAAAACACAGCAATTGTAAAGCTCGCTAATTGTGAATGATATTGCGAAATAATTCGGGGTTTTGTTCAGGAGTGCATAAAATTGTATTCTGTGTAATAAATGTATTGACGCAAGTGTTAAGGTTTCTGTTAATTAAAATCTCGCACTGTTATGTTCAGATTAAGTGTTTTTTCTTGTATGTTTATGGTTTAACAATAGAGACGGAGTTTATTATTTTGTATGATTAAATTTATGTTTATGTGACACTCAGTTACTATTAGGTATCTGCTTAGTATAACTAGTATATTTAAGGTAGTGAAAAATGACTAGCGCGAATTGAAGTACCTACTACCTACTTAGGAAAACAATTTATTATTTAAAATATTACCTAACTGTTATTGAATGGGAGGCCTTTGCCCAGCAGTGGGAAAATAATAAATATTATACTGCTACGAGTAGGTAAGCAGTCCAAAAAAATATCTCCAAACGGATTTTCTAAATCTACTCTGGCTTTTCCTACATCGTAAACTTATTCTCAGCGAAAACCAAATAAGAATTAGTTCCGTGCACAATCAAAGTCTGAGCTACAATTAGGGTAGTTACGTGACGTTTCGCCGCCGAGACGTCGCGTGCCGAGCTATCGCGCGTGCGATCGCGCGTCAAACCGCGCGGCCACACGGCATCGCGACAAATCACTAGAGTTACGAACTAGCCCTCATTAGCAGTTATATTTCAGTAATTCTGGCACACTTCACTTGGCATATTTGTCAAAATAGTCGCGTCACTTATGTTTAATACGAAATAAAATCGATTTTTATTGACGATGTAGGTAAGTGAATTGCCAGAATATGAAACAACGAAACAAGGACACGGCTGGTTGTCGTGTGGTCTCAACATCTGAATGATTGGTGGGTGGGTTATAATGTGACTACGCATGAAAAATGGGTTGGCTAATTGAATTTATGAAAAATGTTGTGACAATATTTGAGAATTTCTTTGATTTTTTTTTTTGCTGTTTTAATTGTTTGAATCTTAATAACTTATCTATGGTTGGCCCTTTTTCACAGTTTACTAAAAGCACTATCTCGATAATATCAATGTATATGAAGCTATAAGGGCTTCAGAAGATACCGACTCAGCGATACGTATATTGGCTGATTAACGCGGCAGTGGCAAGCGGCATAGCGGCAATAAACGGAACAACAACACATTGTGCACCTCCCACCGTACACAAAACGACTTTTTCAACGTCCTACTCAAATATTAGGCCGGACACACAACGCCCGAAAGAAAAAACAGATAACGAGTTGCACTGCTACCGGTCAAAGCAGCCGCCCGTGCCGCCACCAAGTAGGGGCGGGGCACGTCACGCGTAAAACAAACTGAGGCGACGCGTGCGACAGAGGCAGACAGACCCCACCTCCACGCGCCAAACGAGACAGCAACAGCCCGGTGCTACACACACTTAATTTAAAACTCGAAAATAAATTGATGGTGAGTTCAAAACAAACAGATATGGCTGACAAAAAAGGACGGCCGCATACGAAATCTTCATTAGCGAGCGAGCTAGAACAAGGGCGCCGGCGAACGTTCCTAATTTAAAAATATCGAAAGCAATCGCGACGGTGATTCGACATTAATACGGGTTTTAAAAAAATCTCATTTCTTACTCATTCAGCCCGTGATGATTTTTCACAAAAGGGAAACAAAGAGCTATGACGCTGCTGAATCGCGTTCTTAATGAATAAGCTGTGGTTATTAGCAAATTGAGGCCGTTAAAATGAAATTATCTCTCGGTAGCTTCGGTTCTAACGTAATTAATGGCGTAATAAATCTGTGGAAATCTAGTGGAGGATTAAACGAGCTTGCATCGTGGAGTAAATCGATAAACTTTTATTTTCATGACTATAGTTTTGTAAAAGCTCGTACCTACCTATGCCTTATTGTAAAAAATGATGTAAACCTACTTACACAATTTTTCTAGTTTTTTTTAAGTAGTCACTATTATCAGATACTTAGTGGTTTTAATTTTTTTTTACTTCGTATGTGGCGAATCGTTAAAACTGGCAATGAACCCAAAAAACACGAAAAGCACGTAAAATACTGACGTCTCTCATCACCACAAAAAAAATCTCGCAAGGTAGAACTTTATAATCTTTCTGCATTGCACTTGATACATGAAATACAAAAAAAAATGCAGATAACTTTTTCCCGCCCTTTTTTTGCTGTGGGTTGGCGCCAATATTTTGACAGACGTGCAACGAGCCAACACTAAACAGACTCCGGTGTTGCCATCATGTTATGAAATATTACTAAGTGGTAGTTCTGATAAGCGGCCCGCCTGTGTGTACTCCCTTGATCTTTATGTAATGGCCATTATTTGATTTATTGGACTATTATTTTGTTACGTAACTTGATTTATGTGCAGTAAGTGAGAAGTGTATGTAACTAAAGTACATACAAAAAAATTGTATCTACTGCTTAGGTACTTAAAAAGTAATTACCTCTTGGAACAAAGAGAGAATCACTACTGAGCCAAATCACTAGTGATTCATCTAAACTGTAATAAATCTGCAGTAATACATCTTTTATATACTTAATATACTTAACGAGTACCTATCAAATAAAAATTAAACATAGTTATAAACGCTCATGAATAACTAGACATAATTTCAAAATGTTTTGTAAAGACGTGGTTATACTTGTTTATTAATAAGCCTTCAAGCTAGTTTTATTAAAAGCAAAATTTATCGTTTCAAACACAATAAAAAGTGGCAAATATAGCACTAGTTTCCTAAAACAACTAATGTGATCCATACAAACATACCACCCACTGCATTGCACAAAAAGCGCGGAAACAATAACTCAAAATGTCAAGACAAAACATTTTATTGCACAAGTGTGTTGACTTTTGTCAAGAACATAAGCTCAAGGGTCACGACCATGCGACCACACGTACGCTTACTCAGAAGTTTTGATTTCTTCCCGTTTTTGCTGGTAAAGACAATTGGACAGGGTCCTTTTTTTGTGTTACTTATTATAAGATTTATTTGAGGACTGTCAGGGTGATTCTGCAATCAACCCGCCTAGCCTTTCCCAACGATGTTGGGATAGGCTTCCAGTCTAACCGAATGCAGCTGAATATCAGTTTTTATCGTGGAGCATCCACAATCCAGTTAATGGATAGCACGATTTGACAAGAATGTTGTCCGAATTTATCACTTCTTCTTAAATGACCGCAGAACCTGCTGATTGGTACTGACAAACATTACATACTAACATTTTCTTTTCAGAAACAAAAATAGGACAGTCCGATGTAACATTATTTTAGATAACATGTTATACACAAGACGACCTAAAAAAAAAGATCCCGAAAGAAAACTCATACAGCTCACAAGCACACAAGAGGAACCGCGGCATAAAACAAAGAGTACATCGATAATAAAGAGCTATTCGCTGCGTTTAATGACGGAACATCTTGTTCTACCGGCAAATTGGTAACCCGACCCCGCGACCCGTGTGTGGCCCGGGGGGCGACGAGCGCGCGCGTGTGTGCACGCTGCCTTATGATAGCAATCGTGAATGGGAAGCTTTAGATTTTTGGTTCGGATGTTGTGGAGATGAGCTGCAATGGCAAAAGTACTAAGTTATTTTCTTTACACCTGTTTGTTTTTCCTATTTTTATTTCTTATAAAAGGGTTTGGGGGCAATACGTTAACTGTTCTTAGTGATTTTTTTGGAAGCTACTTTAATAAGTATTTGTAACCAGTTTTAAACAGTAAAAAGTGTTCAATGTGGCTGGGCAGCCAGTTTTGGCAGAGAGTTTTGATGTTAGTTCACTTTTACTCCGGTATTCACCAAGAAAAGTAAATACGAATCTTCTTCTAAATATTTTAAAGCAAAGTTGGGACCTTGGTGAAGAAAACAGGTACCAAATAAATACAGAAAGTTGTGAGCCAAATGTATCCATTTCACACAAAAATTAATAACCTAGCAACGACTTATTACTGCTCACATCTTAAATAAAACAAAACACGGCTACATTAGAAGCCGGTGTGCCTTGCATACATCGTCAGGTAAGAAAAGTCGGCATATCAATTAGAGTATGTGTAATGAAGGAACAACTTCCAGTAATGAGAGATAACTTGATACCGCAGGAATACCTACCCTTGTGCTTGCTGCAAGTTGAAGAAGTTAGCGGGTATTTTGTGTGTGAGGAGCTTTTCCATCAAGAGAACTCATATTTTATAAAAAACGACAGTTTGATTCAAACTAATGTGACAGCAAAAAGCGAACTTCAGTGCCGCCTTTAAATTGGAATCGATCAGCACTCTATTCTTTTGTTTTTATCCCTTGTCATTTTGTGTCAACAATGACTGTTGGATATATATTTTTACATAAAATATACAAAACAGTAAATTCTACAAAAAATTGTTTT
>NDFZ01000505.1:0-11112 GCA_002192655.3 Mamestra configurata | reverse complement strand
AATTATTGTTCCAAGATAACAAGTTGTAAGTATTTACATAACAAATGTTGATAACCTGCTGATTTGCTAACAATTTCATACATTTCCTCTCAACATTATAGTTCCAATGATAAGAATTCATGTCACATTATTTTATTGATATTTGTTTCTAAGCAAGCAGTTTCAACATATCATGGTGATTTGATATTTTTTTAATCCTACAAATGTTTTATCAGGCCAGATTTGAGTTTCACATAGGAAAGTGTAAAATATATATGTGTGATATATTCTGTACCTACCCACCAGTAACCTTTATTCACTCAGAAAAAGAATATTTCACACTTTTATACTTGAGATCACTCTCCATACATAAAAAGCCCTTATTCTTCAAGCCAAATTCATCAGTGTTGAGAACATGCAAAACATTTGCGTTAAAAACAGGTACTTGTGTACCTTCTAGTTGCCAAATGTCATGAACTCATGTACAATATTGACATTGTTATTTTTAACTAGGTGAATTGAACACACATGCTTGAAAATAAGTCGGATGCATAAAAAGTTGCCCTTAATTTGGAATGATGTCAGATAATATATAAATAGAATATAATATGCTATTCTTAAGTTTAAAAAGTTGTGTGTATTTAATTTTTACATACCATTTCGCCTCCATTGGGCTGTTCCTTCCGAATATGAGCGATGGCCTCCTTGGCTTTGCCAATGTCTCTGCAAGCGAATATCACCCGTCCCTTCCTCCTAGCTATAGCCTTGGCAGTTTCATACCCAATGCCAGTGTTTGCTCCAGTGATGAGGAAGGTTTTCCCTCTCAAACACGTATTGCTCACACAGGTACCCCACTTCCTAGACCTCCACTTGCGAAGCAATCCTAGAGCTACGATCACTGAGATTGGCACCGCCGCAACGTACACAACAGTCGCCGGTACCATTCTTAACAATTATTTAAACAAAAGAAAACACTATAATTTCGTGACAATTCACTGATGCGCTTCTATTACAGCACAGCTAATATACCCGTCCGTATCCGTAACTCGCCAGAACTCAATTGAGCTAATGTCATAATAATGTCACTCGGTCAAAGGTCAAAAACTTGATTTCGTTCAGAAATTAATTCCAGTGCAATTCACCAAATTTAGGAGCGATATTCTCGATAACATGTTACCGGTATTTTCAAACGCTCGATAATGATGTGATTTTTGTTTAGTAGTTCAATACAATGAATGATCCACTTAAATAAAATTGATGCAGTATTTGCAGTTTTTTTTTTAAATTATGGTATCGAGAATAACACACATTAATTAGGCGCCAAACTATGGCGCCAAATTTAAAATGGAGGCGGTTGGCTACATAAATAAATACTTGAGGGTAAAAGTGGTAAGTCTTGACTGCACAATATACTCGTAGTAGGTACACCTGTTTATTCTCTAGTAATATGAGGTTGTTTTATGCGAACGTTTCCCCTTCTTTCTGCTTGATACATCTTACTAAATTAATCTTTACATGATTGTATTATCCAACTAAAAAGCGAATATGAGGTGGTTAAAATGTTCCTCATCTTGCACCTGAGCTGTAACAGACATTCAGATTTGTACATTGCATCTCTTGAATAGGTACGCGATCGGATTGGAANAGCTGTAACAGACATTCAGATTTGTACATTGCATCTCTTGAATAGGTACGCGATCGGATTGGAAGTCATTATTCTCTGTGCATTGCAACACCTACACTGCGATCGCCAACCCGCCTGCCAAGCGCGGCGATTATGGCAATCCGGGCGGTGCAATAATCCCCGTCCCTTCTTAGGCCTATGTCCAGCAGTGGACGTCTTTCGGTTGATGACGATGATGATAATTTCGCGGACGGAGTGTTACATTATAATGATCTGGCCGGAACCACGTGGCAAGGCATTATAAATGAAACAATATTAGTAGCTGGGCCGTTTATTTGAAATACATAAGGGACAACTAGATAAAAAATCTGGATTCCAGACTATGAAAAACAATTGATATGGCAACATTATGAATATAATAATGTATGAAAATCTTTATAGGCATTTACAAGTAGGTAGTATATTAGATTAGTTTTAAAAATGTCTAAATTATAATTTATTATAGAATTATATAGAAAAATGTTAATGAGCGTTAGTTTACATACACAGGTCAAGACATTAATTTTTACTCGCATCGTCATGGGCCAATTTTTTAGATAGGTATAATAAAATATGTTTTTTCTTTTAACACATTGGCTTAGGCAATCATGATATAAACAATATTTATAAATAGGTAGGAATGGTCGATTTTTGAAGGAAAAATGTATTTTGAACATTTATTAGATACATCGAATTATTTGAACTGCGAGAAATGCGTAGAACTAAATATAAAAAGGATCAGGCGTTTATATATCGACAGTTTGGGTTTAGATGCAAACAACACAACATTAAAGGTTTCTATTACTAAGGGCTGTTACATTTTGCGCTCAAAGAATTCCACCAGTTCTAAGCACCAACTCTTTGGGAGTAAGGTTAGGTACCGCATCCAGAACTTTTAAACATTTTCCGATTTGACAAGCCGTTACAATGAACACAAAATGAAGCAGAACCCTAAACATCAAACATATTATTTTGTCTTTTAAGTTATATTATAAGTATAACAACGATATAAATAATTACACATTACAGCTTAGTCACCACGTATAATGCCATTTTTGGAAGAATTGTTGCCAGCGCCGCAGCTAAGGAAAAGTCAACGTGTTTGTACGAAAGTATTTGGAACATTACAAATATACTAACACCCCCAAAATCGCAACCCGTACCTAAATTCTTGGGTTACCAAGAAGCACTTACACGCATTCATAAGTATATATTTTGATTATCAATATTTTCGTACATAACACGCTTTATTTTAGTTACATTTGTTTGAAGATATTTTCAGGAAGAGACTGTAGAGCAGAATGTTAAGTTTTTATGTTCAAGCATGACCTCTCGTTTCATGTTGGCACCATAGCACGTTAATTACAAAACTATTTAATATTTGTGCCTTTTCAAATTTTTAATGGAATGTAAAGGTTTAGGAATATTTTTGACACTTGCATATCCATACTGTCCGTTCCCGCTCCAGCCGATGAGTAAAATTCTAAAATTTCTGAAGTGGCGTAGCACGGAGCCAGTTCCATCAAGAAAGTTGAAAGTTTTCTTGATTTTAAACTCAATCATAGGGCTTGATTGATTGATCAAGAAAGGGCCTAAAACAAACGCCAAGTGGCGACTTTATGAGCTATTATCAGACCCCGTCTAACATCAGAAGTGGGATTAGTACTCACGCCTGCGTTAACAAAGTACTGGTACTTGAGTACTGATGTACCTACCATTAGAATACTGATATTTTTCCCGAATTTTTCACTTTAATATTTCTGAAAGCTTCACAGGTGATATCTACGCCACATCGAGTTTCAAGTCTGAGCCATTTTGTTAGAATCACAACTTGACTCATCCACAAAAACATTTACTACAAATACCTAAATGTGTAAATTTCCATTAAAAAAATCTTAATTGAATCATCTATCTAAAGACAAAACACTAGAATTGTTTTTTTTTTGTAGGTATTAATTCTCACTAATCGCTCGCATGCATTATAAGCTTACGTTTTGTATAAAAATCACTTTTTTTCTGAATAATAAAGCATACTCCAACTCTTTACAAAAATGTTAAATACATCCCTCTGTGCCAATATAGGCTTTGCAATAAATATCATTTTAAATTTAAACTATTGTCAAATTGCAGAAACAAGTTCTAAATACTTAGAATAAAAAATGTTCTTTCATAACACACGTCACAACGTCTTATATTTCTCTTAAATTAATCTTTATCTAACATAAGTGCACATTCATAGTAACGGGGAAAGTAACAAGAGGTAAATATAATATAATATAATATAAGTAAGCACTACTCAGGGCATGCTATAATTTTCATTATGTAAATCAGTTTTTGGTAACTTTGTTCAAAAAATCTATTAAAACATTCTACTGGCCTTTTAAACATTTTAATAGAAATATAGTTTGATGACAAACCACTTATTCAATTTGCAGTGTTGCAATATATTTTATATATATTATATTTATATATATTTTATACATTATTTTCTTCTTATCTTTTGTACAAAGTTAGAAAAAACTTGTGTAATGTCTTAAGATGTTAATTTTACACGCGTCCTAAATATCCTGAAATTGGGAATGTTAGAATTTTTCAACATTAATCTTATATGTCACAATTTAAATATATTTAAACCATGCGCGGTTTTAAGACGCCTATAGCATAGCATAATAGGTATCTAAAATAATCATTATACAATTTTAAGGGCACGTCAACATTATACTTTCATTTCACACACGAGATTCATATTCGGAGATTAAAATTTAAATAATATTTAAGAAGAATTGGTATTGGGAAATACACCATCACCAATAACCACATTGTCTTTCTCTACTACCATCATCAGTAGATGTTAACTGCCTTCCTTAGCGGCATTGACTAACGACCTACGTTTTATATAATACTCTCACATGGGAGTAGACAGCTGGTGTCGGGACCGGTCTACGCCTACGTCTACTGTCGTCACCTTTCCATCTACTGGCGTTCCGCTCTCCACTTCACTGTCCGGCATGATCACGCACATGAAAGACCTCCCACTCGTCACATCTTTCGGGTATATCGTCATCGGAATGAATCTGTCGCTCGTACCATCCACGTACGCTCCTAGTCTCGAATAGACTTCAGGGAAATGCTTCTTCAAATTCACTCCTCTACCTTCCAGTTCTTTCGATATGTTTTGGAAACATATTTGTCTAAACTTGTGTGCTGTCGCTGCATTCTTCTCGCCCGCGTTACTTAATTTAGAAGTCAGAATTAGAGTTTCTCTATCTTCTGGCGTAGACTTGCTATCTCTTCTATGTCTTCTCCTATTTTGTTCCTGAATTGCAGCGGTTACTGTTTTACTGAGACGTAGTTTAGCGCATCTCGATACCATCTGTCTTTCCCATTTGACGGCACCTTTCGTCGGCACTTCACTGATAATACACACAGCCACGTATAAAATTACTCTCGTCTCAGGATTGTAAGCTTTACAAAGTTTAACCACTTCTGTGTATAATTCTACACCCATTTCATTCGGCTGAAGAGACGTCCACTTCATAAATTCCGGCTCACTTAAATATTGAAAACCGTGCGTGGTAAACTTTTCGGCCGACTCGGGACTTGTAAAGAATACTTTGACAACGCCTCTCCCGAGGGCCAGATAGCCTTTGTGAGCTATAGTGCTGATTTGATGCAAGGCGTCGGCGTCTTCCTTGGCCGCTGATATGATCTGTCTGCAGAGGGTGCTCGCTCGGGTGTGCAAGCAAACTTTTCTATGTTTCTCCCAGTGTGC
This sequence comes from Mamestra configurata, assembly GCA_002192655.3. Classification (NCBI taxonomy): domain Eukaryota; kingdom Metazoa; phylum Arthropoda; class Insecta; order Lepidoptera; family Noctuidae; genus Mamestra; species Mamestra configurata. The sequence goes on along the minus strand of NDFZ01000505.1, from coordinate 5,698 downwards.
CCTGCGGCATTCCTTTGAGCAATACATTGTGGTGCAATTATGGCAAGTCTTGTAGTGTCGTTTGGCATCGGGTAATGGGGCTCGGGAGGGACATTTTGGATATTTGCACCGGACGAAGGCTTCGTCTGTGCTATTTTCAGTCTGTAGAGAAGCTAGGGAGGCTCGGGAATCATGGTGCGTTAAGTGAGCATCGGAAGGGCGAAGGGCTGCGGCATCGAGGCTGGTGCGGCGGTCGAGGGAGACGCTCGTTTGGGCGAAGGGCTCACTTCTCCGGCGGGAATGCTCGCCCTGTGCCGAACGCGACCGCCTCGACTCTTGCATGGCGCCAAGATTATCAACTGTATCCTTGCCTGAAATAGTGCAGAAAATCGATTAATTTAGTTTTAAATTGGCCTTTGTGAATGAATCTTAAGCTAATGAATTAACATCAAGAAATTTAGTAAGACTCAGAACCAACGTCGATAAGAACACCGGAAAATCAAAATACAACCATGCCGCGGAGGACACTTCATGCTGCCTACTCGATAAATGACAAGGTCATATCAAAAGAGAACCATTAACACAATACGCCTAGACACTTTAGATGATACCTGATAAGTCCGTAAGACAGCGTGGATATGGATAAAATAAGCAAAAATAATTACTGGTGCTTGTGTGAGAGATTTGGGCCTAGTCTTGTGGAGGTGTGGTAATATAATAGAGAAAAATTGGAACGGCTCAGACTTACATATCGTTCCTACCTGGTCGCTCGTGTTCGGGACTGTCCGTGATGGAGCTGCGGCCCTCGCTGGGCGTGCCGAGGAGGCGCGAAGCGGGGGAAGCGCTGCTGTGCCCGCTACTGGCCAGTTGTTCGTACCGGGGACTCTGAGGACGGTTATTTACGACTGGTAGGACCAATTTTTGGGATTTTATACCAGTATATGAATGGCCTGAATTCGGTCGACTGACGAAGTCGTGGTCGTGAAGTTAATTTTTGTGTGAGTTTGTTTTAATAGGTAGTAGGTACTTAGATGACATTTTTTGGCAAATACACGACTACACCTCTATTTTTTTATGTCAGAATCTGACTCAATTGATCTGAATCAGTTTTTGCTCGCAATAGTCACAGAATATTTTAGATTTGAATATATTGCCATTTGCATAAACCGAAAAAAAGATTATTTTCTGGTTGTTGATACACATTTTTCCTATCCATTAAAAATTGCATAAAAGTCATAAGTAAAAAAACTTATGTACCTTGCCGCCCATCAAATAATAGGGGCTTGAACCCTTCCTAGGACTGGGCTGAGGCGTGGGTATCCTCGCCGGCTGCGATGGCAACCCCAAGAGTGAGTCCAGCACGTCTTCAAGAGTTGTGGAGCCTGGAGACGGCCGCGTGATACCTAAGTTCAGGGAACGTTGGGAATCTTGCCAGTCTGGAAGTCGGTTTCAATTAATCATTAGAATGGACAAAGGACAGGTGCTCTGTTAAGACGTACCTATAGCGTGGTTTGTATGACCTATAGTAAGTACCCACCAATAAATTGTTTGATGAACTTACCTTGTCCTATAACAGTGATCTAACTGGCTATGAGCAGGTNGACCTATAGTAAGTACCCACCAATAAATTGTTTGATGAACTTACCTTGTCCTATAACAGTGATCTCACTGGCTATGAGCAGGTAGATACAATGTCGAAAAGTCCTAAGCATAGGATAACCAGAGGAACAATCAATTCTTATGTTCTGACGTGTGACAAATGTGATGATCAGCTCGAAAATGGGCCTCTTTAATATTTGTCTGTGTCCAAATTGCATCAAAGCAAAATAAAAACATTTAAAAAGTGCTGTTATAATAAAATTAGATACGAAAAGCTGAAAAATGCCAAGAAATTGTCGCTTGACTATCTCTTAAAGCAATATCATGTACTAAAATAAACTTAACTCACATACACAGAAATAAAAAATAAAACAAAATATATAAAATAAAAATGAATATATTCAATAATCATTATGATTAAAACGTAACTAAAAGTACAATATTGAAATGATAATGAAGACAATATCCTGTAGTCTTCTATAAACATGAACAAGGTACCGAGATTCTAACATACAAATATTATACCCTATAACTACGTATTGATATTACATTTTCTTTTAGGTACTTTTTATTTGGAATTTATTAATTGTAGAGAGCTGCAGTAAAAATTAAGTGTTTAGTATGTTAATTTTGGCGCCATGTCAATATTATAAAATATAGGCGGCCATTACAAACTGTCATAGACATTTTCTTTCTTTTTTCTTTTATAACATACTTACATCGTCTATGGTTCGTGACGCTTTCGTAGTTCGGCGGTGCGAATTTTGAACGCAAAAATTATTATGTATTTTTTCTAACCTAATCAGAACCTGTATAATTTACTTAGGAGCTTGGCCCCAACATAAATTACGAGGTGATTTAAGTAGAAGGAACTTGAAATTTACTAGATTTCAGACTTATACCGTCACTTCTCACCACCACATCACATTATGGTTCTGATAACTGTTGGTAATATTTAAAAAAATATTTATAAAATATTATGTGAACAACATAATTGTTTTACGTTATTCAAATATTTTGTGACATTTATTAAAGCCTGTATTTACGAATTTAGAACTGAAACATAGGTTTGAAAGCAGATAAAAATTGATTTAGCACCTAAAATAAAACATAGCAACATAATATTTTATTTACAAAACTATGTATATTAACTAGCCATTAAACTAATTACTAGAAATTTGCATTAAAATAAACACACAAACAAAAATAATTTAATCTGTACATCGGACGAAATTATTACTAAAAGATATTACTGGTTCGTGTCAGATTACTATTGAAATTATAATTATGGCAATATCTAAAACAAAAATAAAATCTTAACTATGACTATTTCATTTATAATCATATATAATTGATTTAGGTACCAAAATATTAATGGAAACTGAATTTCCGTAACAATGATTATAAAATTAATAAGATAGAAACTTCTAACAGAAATGCATCACATTGTAAACATTGCATTATAATAATGTACCTTTCAAATGTTTTATGTTTTCGGGATATTAATTAACTAGGCGGCTATTGTCATACTTATACCATAAATAATAATATTGGTAAGCTGCAACGTTAGGTATTTTGAAACTCATGATCGACTCACCGCCATGATGAAATAAACACAAAGCTGCGTGTGACAAACACAAATTAAAAGTAAGCATCTACAAGCCAGTGCTTCGTCCACAATGCAAAAAAATAAAACACTTGACACAAAATTGATATCGGGAGTCCAAAATAGTGCATTAATTGACACAAATAATAATAATTAATAATATAATATTATAATGGTCCTGAGTCTTACACACAGTCTATAAAGCTCTATTACACATAGGTTTTCACAAAATAAACTCCTCCAACCCCAGAGAGCTGAACGAGTTCATTTCACAAATAACTAAATACACAGAACAGCACAAAAATTAACGCACAGAGTATTAACGTAACATAAAAATTAACAAAGTGGACACTGCAGGTTCAGACTCTTAAAACATAAATGCAATTTTCATGATTTTTCGCAACTATCAAATTCTGTATCGAGAGAACTTTGAAGTTCAAAATGGCCGAATGGCAAAACCGCATGTTGCGTTCGTCGCGGCATCGTGTCGAATGGTTTCGTTGCGAGCACGTGCAATGCTGCTGGTGGGGGAATGTGTCGCGAGTGGGGTGGAACCTGCAGTGTGCGGACTGGGTGATCAGTTGGTCACGCGGGCTCACCGGGCGCAGCGCGGTGGTCGAGGCGCAGCGACGACGGCGGGCGCGGCGGCGGCGGCAGCGGCGGCAGCGCCTCCGACACCACCAGCGGCGTCTGCGGGGACTCCAGCGGCTTCGTGCCTGGAAACAACAGCGAAAGCCTGTAGGAACATTTTCGACTATGACTGAAGATAGGAATAGGAACACTTATCACTGTGTAGCAGACAGTGTGGTCGTGAACATCCCACCATTTCCATGATCTTAAGACATGAAAGACCGACCAAAGAGAGGATTCTGAAATCCCTGGTGCCGACTATATCAAATCGAACGACAATTTGAAATTGCGACTCCTAAAACAATCATTTTCAAACGATTCTCACCACCCAGTTCTTGTTCAAATCGTAATCGTAACAGAAAATGTCAAGAATGCTTGATTGAAAGACATTAACGTCATAATAATGCTGAAAGTTATCATAATGTTCTGCAGTGAAAAAGACGACCATATTTTTTTTAATGAAAGTGCTCACGAAAAGCAAGCTCTATATTAAAGTTTTACACTTAAACTTACCAACAAAAGAGCTCTCAAGCCAGTATAACTTCTGACTTGACCTGGGCGAAGCTTGCCGGTCGATGTCTCCGTTAGCCGGCTCCAAGCCTGACACGTAGTGGACTATCGCTGACGTCACCTCTTTGATCGAGGTCTGGATCTCTTCCGACGCTTTCGAGGCCTCAGACGCCTCTGATTTGGGTGTCGACTGGAGTAGGGACGATGCTAGCCTGGAAATTGAAAATGGAAACCACTTAGTGTATGCTACAGATAGTAAATTTAGTGAAAACGAATATTTTAAAGAGCTATTGTCTCGAAACAGCAAACGTGTAATCGAAGTTACCACAATCTGGATCAACTTGAAAGCTTTGAAAATTATGCGCCATCAAATTTTATTATATTGAAGGGGATGAAACTATACCTATTCCGAAAAAAGCTAGTGTTTTATAAAAGGAAGAAGAAGTTAACATTTCTTATAGATATATTTATTTTGATAGGTAATCTGCAAGAAAAATCTTTCCACTTCGTCTTCTTCATCATCTTACCTCTCATGTGGCGTTCGCGGGGTACTGTTGAGTCGCTCCTGACTCCTCCAGCCGAGGTAGGGTTGCCGCGCGCTGAATGAGGACCTTGCTGAGGGGGAGCATAGAGGACTGGTGCCTCTGATGCTGCTGCGGGTTGAGGAGCACGGTGACGTCTGTGGGAAGAAACATGCAGTTGGATCAGTATTGTTCTTGTATAAGAAATCCTTTGTTTCATAGAGTGGAAGTCTTGTAGTAACTTTACCGCTAAACACAAATTAAAAAAAGATCTGACGCCGAAATCCTACATCGCGCTATCAAAGTCCTCCACGCGGTTTGGTCATAAACAACAGCTGGACAACAATCATCGGACAATGCCCACTAGACACAAAACCCGTCTTGTCGGAGGATCCTCCCTTTTCAATAAAGGTTTACGGGACTTAACACCCAGTTCCGCATAGCACTATAACTCCATTATATGGCTGACTATAGAGGTATGGTTATCCCGAAAGCTGCATCTGCATGTGTACTCCTTGGGTCTATTTACAGGTCAGGCATTGTTTTTTGTGTTGACATTGACATTTAAGACAGTGATTGTAACCAATTTTCCATTCCAGTAAGCTCGCACAGTTTAGCTATTGAATGAGCACTTATCCACTCTAATGAGTACTTTGATAGGTGCTACGATTGTAGCTGTCTATACCTGTGTGCGTATTACTAAAATCACTGGATTATGATAACGCTGATCGACAGCTTTATTAGCAGATTAGTACCTATCCCCTAAAGGCACTAAACGATATGCCAATCAGATGAAGTGGATTTAGAGTTCCAGGAAACTAAGTGCATTATGTCCATCAAGTTAAGTCCATCA
>NDFZ01000503.1:0-11110 GCA_002192655.3 Mamestra configurata | reverse complement strand
TTAATCGGAATACTGGTAAAATATTCGGTACTGTTAGGTTGGTAAACTTTTCTGCTTTTTTTTTAAACTTAATATGGGATTGCTCTTGACTCTAGTCTAGGTCATAGATGACAGAGATAAAGTCGACGATGGAGCGAGTTTACCCAGAAGAAGCCTGTTCACCGCCGGTGTTCTGGCCTGTGCCTGTGTTGTTGTTTGTGTTGCTTTAGTTAATAAAGCTAGTTATTAAGTGAAGCAGAAAAAAATATCTACCCAACAACGCCACATTCGTTCATTTTTAGCCTGTGATACTCATCAACAAGGTGTCAGTACTTCAAGTGATTAACTTTTACAAACAAAAACTCTCTTTTCAGTATTAGATTATACATAGTTGGATTAACTGCAATCTTCAATACCGGGTTAAACGGGGTGGAAAGAAATGCAGGGGTGAATAAAAACGAAACTTTGATCGGTGGTTTCACTTTATTTAAATATTGTTTGCAACAATGAAGAACCTAAGTTTTTTAATTAATTCTTTTTTTTTTAGAATTCATTCGAATGGAATGTAAGTGAAAATCCCAATAAAAGTTTCGTTTCTATTTACCCCTGCATTTCTATCCACCCCGTTTTACTACATTCTGGGTTCTATCCAAGATGTGACAAAGAGAGGTATTAATATCTATGTAAATACCGCGTTAATTTTCAAAGGATCCGTACGTCCGAATTAAAACACGAAACCTTTGTAGGATCACACGTATCTATTTAGACCGAGCCTTAGCAGTAATTTACTAACATCTCTCGAATGAAATGACAAACTTCAATATCTTGAAACATTAAATAGAATAAACTTCAAGAGTGCAGAAGAGCTTAAAGAAACATCGTTATTTGTTTGAAGAGGGACACGGATGCCGCTCATTTGCTCTATTTTCAAAAGCTATAACGTCTGAATGACATAAATTTTACTTCATCTAACAAGACTTTACATAATTTTTTTAGGTTCGAATGGGATGGCGGGAGTATAGTGAGTGAGCGAACTTAGTTTCCGTGATCCCATTAATGTTAGGTTCCTTTAAACCCTGCAGGCAGAAATACAGCAGAGTCCACTTCCCTTGGTCACGACCATACTGTATGACATACATAATATGTATGTATATGCAAAAACATATCTATGTAAATTATTTGTTTGATCCAGGGCCGATTTTTCAATAGTCAGAGAACTTTTAGCTGGGGAATAAAAATAGTTTTTGCATTGAAATTATGCCAGTACGCCATTATTATTCTTCTGTTAAAAGTTATCTAACTATTAAAAATCAGTCTGATCAGTCAGAGCTCTAAGGCACCTTAACTTTTTACATTAATTAATAAACAAAACACCAAGAACTCTGCACAGTTTCGCAATTTAATTTAAAGTAAACCTATTTCCTACAATATCTATATATAAGCAACGCCTTACCAATATATCGGCGGCTTCACGTAACGCTCAGAAGCCAGTCAAAGGTTGTTGTAATTGAAAATGATTTTCCTGGAAATTATACCAACTATTCATCTCCGAAGAAATACCTTGTGCTTTTGAAAACATTATTCTCTAGACAAACACGTGAAAGGTGATATTTTGGGCTATCGTTAAAATATTTCTTGAGAACCCACACAAAGAGGGAGAAGCTTAATAAAATGAAGTAAAAACATTATCGTATAAACATATAAGTACATATATATGGAACTGACAACGACCAGTCAATTTTAGCCAGGTAAAGAATGGGAAATTCAATTATCCTGCACTGAGACATTGACTAGCCGAAATTGATTTCTGGTTTTCTCTTTTTAAATTCAACGTGGGATAATAGAGGCTTAATGAAACGATGACAAGTAAAATGTCGAGACGCATTTGTATAAAAATTGCTGTACCGATTTATATAAAATCACGTTGTTTTGCTTTGTCGCATTGGCTCGAACTGGCTGTGGTAACCGTAATGCTTCATCACAACTTTACTATCTTAACACTAGAGCTTGTAAAACTCTTATTTAATTAAAGAAACAAAAAAAATTCGTGATTCGTACGAGACTAACAACAAAATTAAGAAAAAGAGTAGCTGTAAAATAAGCAATAAAAATGAACATCAGATATCAGATATACCATATACGGAACACTGGGTGCAAAAGTTCACTAATAGGTACAAAATAGATTTTCCCGAGAAATGGGAAACAAAGGTTCCAATGTAGTACGATAAAATGAACTATTTTTTATATCAGCTGTAAATATAAACAGTAATATAGAGGTACCATTGACCTCGTAAAGGGGATTGAGTGATTAAAAACTAACAATATAAAAATAACAGTTGCAGCGAGGCCAAAATGCATGCTTAAAATAAACGCAGCAAATAATCGCAATAATTAAAGTATTAACAGCCTCTTACTTGAAAAAACTAATATAAGCTTTTCCGATAAAAAACAAATGCTGGTAATTTGTTTTCCAATTTATTATTTGTTTAATATATTTTTTTGGTCATTGTTAAGACTTTATTAAACTCGCATTTTCCATTTTATTTAGGCTCGTACGAACAAAGCTTTGGACAAATTGAGTAAGTATCCAATAACGTTTCATAATTGGAGATCGGCTGTTTTATTTTATTTTTTCGAACAACGAGAAGAAAAAATCCCCTTTACGAGGTCAATGGTATCTCTATATTACTGTTTATATTTATAGCTGATATAAAAAGTTGGTCATTTTATCGTACTAGATTCGAACCTACGTTTCCCATTTCTCGGGAAAAATTATTTTCTGAATGCCACACAAATTATAGTGACACAATTAAAAATTCTAAAAATAAAGTAAAAGCGACTTGGAAAATTATTAACAATGAAACGGGCAAGTCGGTTAAACAAGAAAATCAAGTAGAGATTATTGTTGACAACAAATTAATAAGTAAAGCAACTGACGTAGCTCAGGCATTTAATGATTTTTTTGCTAATATACCTATAACTACGACTCGCTCCTTAAGTTCGTCCTCGTCTAATGCTGAAAACCTTTTACATAGTAGTGTGCCTAAATGTAGTCAATTATTTCGTTTCGAGCACGTAACACCAAGTGATGTAGTTAATGTTTTCAACACACTTAAGTCAAAAAACACAGGTGATTATTGGGGCATTTCCATTAAACTTTTGAGTAACATAATAGACATCGTAGCCCCTTACCTTGCTGTTACTTTTAATAAATGCGTGGATTTAGGAACTTTTCCTGATCTCATGAAAAGTAGTAAAGTCATACCTTTATTTAAATCTGGTAATAAAAATGATATAGGAAACTTCCGGCCTATTTCTATCTTACCTGCATTTAGCAAAATATTTGAAAAGTTAATACTCAAGCAATTGCTAAGACATTTTAATCTAAATAGCCTCCTCCATAATGAACAGTATGGATTTACAAAAGGTCGTTCAACCACAGATGCAGGTGTTGCTCTCCTGAAACACATATTTAACGCATGGGAGAACTCGCAAAATGCAATTGGAGTTTTCTGTGATCTCTCCAAGGCCTTTGATTGCGTACACCATGATACGCTTTTGCGTAAACTGCGTCATTATGGTCTCCAAAAGGAAGCTCTTAACGTAGTTGATTCATATTTGCATAATAGGTTTCAATGTGTAGATATCAATGGTGTGAAGTCCTCCGGGCTACCAGTTCATTTAGGTGTGCCTCAAGGTTCTATACTGGGTCCATTCTTGTTTCTGGTGTATATAAATGATTTACCATTTTTCTTAAAGGGTATCTGTGATGTAGTTCTCTTTGCAGATGATACCTCTCTTGTCTTTAAAGTAGATAGAAATAGACAAGATTTTGATGACGTAAACAGTGCTCTCTCCATGGTTACGGATTGGTTTACGACAAATAACCTAGTTCTTAATGCTAAGAAAACAAAATGTATCAAGTTTGCCTTACCTAATGTTAATAATCTAGGACCGAATATCATCTTAAACAAAGAGATGCTTGAAACTGTGGACTCAGCAGTATTCTTGGGAATAACTGTTGATTCCAAACTACAATGGGGCCCGCATATATCAAGCCTGTCAGGAAGGCTCAGCTCGGCTGCCTACGCCGTCAGGAAAGTAAGACAATACACTGACGTTTACACAGCTCGGTTAGTCTATTTTAGTTATTTCCATAGCGTTATGTCTTACGGTATCCTATTATGGGGAAGAGCTGCAGACATACAAAATATATTTGTGTTACAAAAACGGGCTGTTCGAGCAATATATCAGCTGGGGTCAAGAGTTTCCTTAAGAGAACTTTTCAAAGATATTGGAATTCTCACGGTAGCATCTCAATTTATTTTTGCAAACATATTATATATTAGGCAAAATATACATTTATACACTAAAACCAGTGATATCCATAACTTTAACACTAGAAACAAGCACAAATTACATGCACCATCCCATCGTCTTCGAAGGGTCCAAGGCTCATTTGTGGGGCTCGGTATCCGTTTTTACAATAAGCTACCTCTTTCTTATCTTGAGCTGCCTTTTAACTCGTTTAAAGCTAAAGTTAAATCTAACCTTTGTTCGAAGGCATACTATTCAATCAATGATTATTTAGACGATGATAATAGTTGGTCGCAGTGTTGAACGCAAGACATACTTCGTTTTTAATGTTCTTTCATAGTTAGCTTATGACATATGAGTTCATATATTTGTTAATTTATATGTCCGTAGAGGTCAATTATTTGTTATTTTTTTTTTTTTTTTTTGACTTGATACTCTCATAACAATGTTTTATAATGAGTGTATTGCAACATGTGATTAACTAGTGACTTCGACAGTTGTATGATTTTATTCTATCCTGAGCAACCGGCAGCAAGTTCGTCATGCTCCCTTAGATTTTACTGCTTGCGGTAGCGTCGGGGGTCGGGTTACCTCTTTCCCTCAAATATGGCGAGGGGGGTAATGGCTGATCTTTGCGTTATGCTCGTGAACGGGTGCTGCTTGTGGTGAAAGGTCGTCTTGTTAGCCATGGATTTTACTATTGTTATAACGATTATATGCTTAATGTTTAATTTTGATGGCCCTGGTTTATCACTTGTGGCGTCGAGTCACAGATCTTTTTATTAAATTCTACCCTCTGTACGTGTAAGCGGGCACACCCTTCATGTCTGGAGGCTTATTTAGTTTGATTTGATATTGTTTTTATGCTTGAGTTTGTCTGTTTATGCTGGCATAATGGAGTGTGCTAGCTTACAAGTAGCGAATTATTAAGTTTTATGTTTTTACGTGTTACCTTTGTTGTATTGTTTTCTTTGTAAGAATACTGACTACTTACATATCTTTGTATAAGTGATAGTTCTTATAACTCAACAGACAGATGTGTTGCTGGGGAGTTTGTTGCGCCACTTCTTCTTCCCAGCTGAAACACTAGGAAGTGGTGACGGGCGGGCGTTTTGGGGGAATGTCTTTATGTAGAACTTTGACGTTCAAAAAGTGCTGGCACTCAGCCTAATTTGAATAAATGACTTTTGAATTTTTTGAATATGATATTCAAATATTTGCGTCTTATTTTGATCAATGTTGTACCTATTAGTGAACTTTTGCACCCAGTGTTGCGTATATGATAATATCTTATCCACATTGTTAATTTTTATCGTATGCCTACCTAAAGCCACTCTTTTTTTCATAGAAATTAGTCTACGGATAATAAACTCGCAAATTGATGTAAATAAAAAATTAACGTAGCACCATTGCCGCATTGTCGCCTGACTCCGGTCTGTGCGAGCCTTTATCATTTATCTTCACTTCACATTTATTTTTACTGATCGTCAATATACCATTATTAGAAATTTAAACTTTAAACCATCCTCAGTAACATTAAATGATCGTATCAAACAATTTCAAGCAAACGTAGAATTACAATTTCAACAAAACATTTTCCTTATGAAATGGCTTATTTTGATTGATACTAATCTGTTAGGGCTTAAAGCACCTCCTCAACCTTGTCATGTCCCTAATTAATTGCCGTTTTATGTAACGGCCGTTAAACCAATCGTGTAACCGTACCTGCACAATCCCTTAAGATGTTCAACGTCTTCGCTATTAAAGTCTTTGACGTATAATTTAATGGTTGTTTAATTGTTTAACAAAGCATGAAACTTCACGCCAGCAGAGTCTTATAGCGGAATTTCCAATAATATATTTGTTGCAGCCCAATAGGATATTTAACTGTATTTTTTGCATAGTTCAAACCCTGGAAAAAAGTCGAAACACTGAGCAAAAAAGTGTTACAATGATAAAAAATAATGCATGTGACGTCACTCGCAAGTTACGCCTTATCGAATTTGCGCCATTTTTAGTTTAGTTTAATAACGCAGTCCGTCAGCTCACAGTCTGTGTTATTGCAGTAGCCTCAAAAATCATAAATTATATTCTCTTAACTCAGTATAAACGACGTTTTGTGTGAAAAACGTGTAACTTTGATTACACCTCATCTTTGAAATATGTATTCAAATCGATTTTTTTTCTAATCTAAATACTCTATTGCGCTAAACACCAGTCGGTATAGATAAGCTGTCAAAGCTTTAGTCAGAATAGTCATGGCTGACAATTTCTTAAATAAATGTCATCAGAATAGTCATTGCCGACAATTTTTAAATAAATGTCAGTGGCCACCGTAAAGTCTCGATAGACGAAGTTCTGAGGTTTATTTAATTGTGTGATGTAGTTTCATGGCTCTAAATATAAATGTTATAATGTATTTATTTTTATTTCATCAGCTTGTATGGCGTCCGTGACGTCAGAAGTGTGCTGACGTAACGAACGGTCTACTAAAGTAATGGCAGACTAAATATTATTATACCAACATTTCATTTTTAAGGCATTAATGTGAAACGCGCGGCTCTTGCTTTTAGAAATAATACTGTTTATAAAGATGTGTGCGATACCAATGGTTCGCGACGTTCTTTTTTTTTTAATATTTGCACGAACATTAGGACGGCGGTCATCGTCATCATATCAGCCGAAAGACGTCCACTGCTGGACATAGGCCTCCCCAAAGGAGGGTTGCCACAATTGCCACGCTTGGCAGGGTTGGCGATTGCAGTGTAGCTGTTGCAATGCACATAGAATACTGGACGAATGCTAGGACGGCAGTAATTTATTGAAATTAGCTATCTCATTTTTAGTATTTCGACGGTAACCAACGGAACCCTATTACTAAGCCTCAGCTGTCTGTTCGTTCGTCGGTCTGTAAGAAGGCTGTATCTCATGAACCGTAATAGGTAGACCGACGACATTTTCACACAGTGTAACAACAAATAAAACCTCTGAAAGGCTCCATACCATGAAAAATGGGAATTTCGGTTTATGGGGCGAGTCTGACACGCACTTGAACGATTTTATTTTATTTAAACGTGACAGATTCTTCAACTGCTTTGAACTTTTCTATTAATGCAACATAAGTAAAGCAAGGTATGTTTTACGTTCTGCGTATAATCCAAACCCGCCACATAGAACGAACCTATCTTACATAAGAATAGGTAATTTACCTATATACTCGTACTCCTTTTGATTTGCTACCAGTGAAATCATCAAATGACTTCTTCCGCTTTGGGTGGAGCGAAAGGGCGTGTCAGACTCTTACTGACTAAAACCCATCCGTGTTCTTTCTAAAGCCCTTTGCATTCCAGGACCGCGGTGACTCTTTCGAACAAATTCCGCAACACTGGCTGGAGCTTTCTGCCCTTACCTTAATGTTACCTCATTAATAACCTCATTTTCACACCTACCTTTTTGTAAAAATCCATATATTGTGTTGTAGCCATTTAGTAGAATTGGCCATTTCATGACTCGGCTATAAGAAATGTCTACCTCAAAGCTAAACTATCCTCGGTCACATCATGAAATGGCCAATGAGAATCTTTACTGCCATGTTTTCACGATAGGTGGCGCATCATCAGTATGGCCCTTGAAAGCTGTCAATTCAATACATTTTGAACACCTATACTTCAATCAATTTTAATTTTCCCGAAGTGTGCCTCTAGGTGCTGTAACCAGAATGAACCCCCGGTGTACATTTATTTATTAAAGACACAACGCTAAAATAGAAGTCGGAAAAGGCTAAACGTCGCAAAAATATTTTTATAGTTCATCTTTCAATTTTTTTAAACTTTCAGGTACAATAAATGTTGTCAATGTCGCCGGAAAATTTCAGACTGCGTAAAATTGTAAGAAATCTTAATTAGATTATAATTTCTCAATATATTATAAAAAAATCGTTTTGTTTACAATCATTCCCATCCAAATTCAATAGTTTCCAATACAACCGTGTCTAAATAAAAAAATAAAAAATACGCGATATTTTACAATCTTACGGCGTTTACAATTTTCCGGTGATATCAATAATGATATTGGAACGGTTTCAACACAAAATACAGCAATAACTAAAGCGTAAACATAGCGAAACCGATTTGACAGCAGCCATCCCGCCGATGGCGATATCTGCGCTGAGCTTTGCGTATGGATCCCCATTCTATGATATGGCTACGACCATAGATCTTCCAAGTACCTACAACGTCTTATATTGAATCAGTCATCAGATTACTACAGCTACTTTAGTTCTGTTATTTTGACAGATTATTCTGAAGAAATGTCAGTAGGTAATTCAATCATCGATTCTTGTTCAAAAGCTCTACAAAATGTTTCTCCCTAATAACAAGTTTCGGACGAATATTTCCGATGAAACAGTATTTGGTTTCAATCAATACTCTCTACTCCTTTAAATTCTTTATTGGGTTTCAGGCCAATTTGTCCCACTTTGAACAAATTTAACTACTTTCTATCCAGTGCCGCCCTTTTGTTGAACTTTGGCATTAGAGTTTTGATTCTGTTGATTTTAGAAGCGGTTATCGTTATAACTGGAGATAGTAAATTAGTGATTTATATATAAAATAAAGTAATATTTTATATACATTTTTTTATTTTGAAGTCGGTACCTATAATTGATGTATGATTCCTAACTATAGTTTAGCTAGAACTTAAAATTAAAAATACTGGAAAGAAAATGTTATGTTTAGAGGGATCATAATAGGCCATTGGTCTAAATTTAACCTACCTATTGAAGTAGGTATTTACCTGGTACTATTTCAAAAACTGATTACATTAACCATCTTTACCTGCTCTACAGATAATGGTTTTAAATCTTATTTTTATTTATTGTACACCTACCACAGTATAGTCTTTATAACCCAAAGGTTGACTGGTAGAGAATGCCTTGATGCATTAAGTCCGCCCATGTACTTTTACTTATTTATTTAATATGTGTTTACTCTTGACTCTAGTCTAGGTCATAGATGACAGAGATAAAGTCGACGATGGAGCGAGCTTACCCAGAAGAAACCTGTTCACTCTAATTTTGAAGAGATAAATAAATAAATGGTCTTTAATTTAGGAGAAAGATCTTTTTGTATTGTTTTCCGCCTAAACGGTGCGAAATCACTCTTCTCAAGTTGTTAAAATTGTTTCTTAAAAACACCTTCAATCTGAAAAAAGGTTGAGGACGAAAAACTTAATTTGCGAAGTACCGCATTGAATGAAACGATGAGGAGTCATCGGATTTTGTTATTATAGAATCTTGCAAAATTTCAAGGATCAATGGGAAACCAGCGTACCTAATTGAAGCGAGATATTTTTTGAAACTGGATGGTTCAAATAAAGAAAACAGATGAAATTGGACTTTTGTTATAAGTGCTTTTCATACACTACTGAAATACTTATACATATTTCCCCCGTGTTGCCAAATCATTCGTCGCTTTTTTTAATTTAAAGGTAAGGTTAGTTAGGGAGAGTTTTATTGCATCGTTTTTAAGACAGTTTACTTCTCATATATGATTCATCATTGCACTCTCGGCTCCATTACGCTCTGGCTTTCGACTCGGCCTGCAATTCCAGCTCGACTGCAATGAAAAAAATCGCACTCACGCGTCAAAGCTATTTATGAACAACACGTGACAATTTAAAAAAAAATTGCACAGCAATATTATCTACTAACCAACCCTTTTCCCATCCCATAATAACCATTCCTCATCCAGTATCCTCTTGCAAATTAGCTAAATCCTTCCCCATAATACCGCGGCGGCTTACCTGAACAATAATTGAAAATATAGTCATTTGAATATATCTTTTAGCTCGGTTGAAGCCGAGATTAGACCCGCTCGGCCCAATTACAATTGGCTTGATACCCGTACCGGTGGCTCGGGTATTTTTATACGCAATGAATCCATTACGCATTGGACTGTTACACAATCCATTGATGTGTTAGACGTGTGAAATGTTTTAAAATGGTGAAAATATTTGAGTTATTAGCTTATGCCAGTACTTTCGTTCACTTTAAATTCGGAAATAATCTCATAAGAAGGCACTACCGGGATTATAAACTATTCTATGTCAAAGTCTCGGTTATCGTCCACCCTTTCTGGTTTAAATCCGTTCAGTTATTAAGGCATGATTGTTTTACTAACTTTTGAAAACTCTTACTATTTATTTACAATATTTAAATATTCAAAACGAAAGAGTCGCAATGTACTTGCCAAATTAAATAAGTATAACGAATACACTAAACGACAGCAATTCACTAGACCAGACAATACTAGATTCTTTAAATTCTAAATCTAAGACTTATTACATCGTATTTTAGATTTTACAAATAAAACTAACACAAATAAAATACAATTTCAAGACATGACTTATCCAAATTACACAAGGCATGTTGTCATTGCTTCGTTTGAGCTCTCTGTTCTACCTCGCCAAACCATATTATCGTAAAACCTAATTTGAATACATTAGTTCGACAGCGCCAAACCCAAAATGTCTCTGACGGCATTGACTGGGTTATTGAACTCCAGTTTAATCCAATTTATATCCTTTAAAATCATGTAAACGGTTATTTAAATGGAAAGTTTTACAGTGTAAAGCGCTTGAAATGGCAAATAAGTGTAAATCGAAGCCGATTTCCATTACGGTACCAAATATGTAAGAGGTACACTTCCGTGCAAAAGAAGGGGTCGATTAAAAAAAATCTGTTCATGTTGTACGGATTTCTGCAGTCAATATACTTGTATATGAGAGTCGGGTTGTTTTGATTTCACGGTATATC
>NDFZ01000501.1:0-11104 GCA_002192655.3 Mamestra configurata | reverse complement strand
ACCATAATATGTAATCAATAATGCATTTAACCGTGAAGACCATGATTTTAGAGGAGTAGGATTGTACCACAAAACTATGTAAAGAGTTTGTCTGACACAGTTTTTAGGCAATTTAGAATAAATAAACGTTTTAAAATAATAAAATGACTAATCAATATCTCACCTTCAACATCTAGGCTGCTAGTGTTGCCGTAGAAATTCTTCAATATTGGTGACATGACTTGCGGTTTCAGTTCAATTAGATGGTTGCTTTTCAAACTCAGCATGGTTAGAGATTCTAGTCCCTCAAAAGTTCGTACATTTTCAATGTTCACAAGCTTGTTGTGTGCCAGATTCAAGATGTTCAATTGTCCTAAGCCATTGAACGCTTTCTCGTCCAGCATCTGAATTTTATTCTCTTCCAGATTCAATGTTTTTAAATTTACAAGAGGCAGAAACGTGTTGTCTCCTATCACTTCAAGACTGTTACTACTAAGGTCTAGTTTTTGCAAATTTTTCAATCCCGAGAAAGTCTCGCTATTCAAACTAAACAGAGCATTTCTATCCATTTCCAATTCTCTTAAGTTTATCAAATGCACGAATGCTCTGTCGTGTATCGTCGTAATTTTATTGTTAGTCAAAAACAGTCTTTCCAATGAGTGTAGTTCAACAAATACGTCCCTATTGATCTCAGTTATTTGGTTGGAGTCCAAGCCAATGATCGATAAGTCTCTATGGTGAGCGAAGGCATGTTTTCCCAATACCTTGATTTGATTATCGCTTAGCGTTATTTCTTCAATAAGGCTCAAATTGGCAAAGGCGAAAGCTTCAATTTTGTCAATATTGCCGAACTTGATGTCAACTTTCATCAATTTATCCATGAATTTGAGAGCATTTGTGGGGATGTATGGAATTCCGATACCTCTGGTGTTAGAAATCGTGAGTTTAGTGATGTCTTTTAACAATTCGAAACTATTCCATATTTTGTCATCTTGATGTAGGTCTTTCTTTATCAGATGACAACTGGCGGCTCTCTCCTTATCCATGGTTTGGCTCCCAGTACAGTAACACTGCACGGGAAGGGTGTTGGNCATTTGTGGGGATGTATGGAATTCCGATACCTCTGGTGTTAGAAATCGTGAGTTTAGTGATGTCTTTTAACAATTCGAAACTATTCCATATTTTGTCATCTTGATGTAGGTCTTTCTTTATCAGATGACAACTGGCGGCTCTCTCCTTATCCATGGTTTGGCTCCCAGTACAGTAACACTGCACGGGAAGGGTGTTGGAGACAGGGTCGCATACATTTCTCGTTGTCTCTCGTTTTTGATAGTGGTAAAATTTTGCTTCGGCGAAGATGGATGTGGCGAGCGCGAGTGTTAAAATTCCCCAAAATGCCATGTTTATTCCTTGATATTCTGCACCTGAAAATGAAAGAAAAAATGCAATTGAGTATTATGTATATGTACATGAACAGTTTTAAAATTGTGGGGAATCTCGAGTCAGAAAATTTGCTCTATTTCGCAAGTGTTGGCATGACTAGGGCACAGAGGCTTGTAAGCGATGACAAAATCATAAAACAAAATAGGTATCGAACACAGGAAATTCTGCTGTGCAGTCACCGT
Source organism: Mamestra configurata (assembly GCA_002192655.3). NCBI lineage: Eukaryota > Metazoa > Arthropoda > Insecta > Lepidoptera > Noctuidae > Mamestra > Mamestra configurata. The sequence goes on along the minus strand of NDFZ01000501.1, from coordinate 9,500 downwards.
GCCGACTACTTGACAATCGGTATAGTATATAAACATGGTAATGACAGCATTATAACAACTCTTTGTTGCTTTGGTCTCGTTATGTCCCACTGCTGGGCAAGAGCCACCCTCTCCTTTTCCACGTCTGTCCTCTGCCTTTGCGGGCCAGTCCTAGCGGTAAGAGTAAAGTTCTCCACCGAATAGCTCAGGTTTATTACTGCGTTTATTGGAAGTCTTATATATCACGTCCGTTTTGCGCTCGGTACATTAATCTTCAAAAGTAATGAGCCAATTCCAATGAGATTTCCATCATTCGAATATTTATGATTCGTGGCGTTCCCGTTGTAAATATTAACTTTATGCTTTCAGGGTATTGGAGCAGATAATATAAAAATTATGTCGCACTACTGTTATACAGGGTGTTTCAGAAGTGCGTGGTCATATTTAAGGGTTGTCTTCTTCTAAAAAAGTATTTTTTTAAATTATTTTCTGGCGGTATAGCAGATACAGACCAACACCCTTAAAATGTCCACGCACTAGTAGAATTTGCAAAAAAGTAGCCTATAACCATCTCCAGTGCTCCATATGTCTTTGCACCAAAATTCATCAAAATCGGTTCTGTAATTTAGGTGACAAGGCGTACCAAACAAATAAATTCACTTTAGCATAAGTTAGAAACGTNCATCTCCAGTGCTCCATATGTCTTTGCACCAAAATTCATCAAAATCGGTTCTGTAATTTAGGTGAAAAGGCGTACCAAACAAATAAATTCACTTTAGCATTACAATACCTATTACGAGAAGTTAGAAACGCATTATGATTTTTCCAACAGCTTCCTTAATAAAACTACTATCTCTTTGCCACAGAACAAAAAACAGATATTACGGAACACCCCGAAGTTCAAGATAAAATGTAGAAAATTCGTCCAAGTGATTTAGAAAAAGCGTTATTGGCAGTAGGCTTAAGTTAAGCCCCAACACTCCAGCAAAGATCGACAGCCATTTCTCAAATGGGATTTAGTTAACTTTGTAACTTTGCACCAGGTGGAGCCAAGGCAAACGTTTATATTACACGTATTTTATACAAATTGAAAAGCTAGCCAGCACCGTTTTGTGGATAAGGAAAATAATTTTGTTGGTTGGTCTCAACCTTCAACTTTGAATTTCAATACTCTTTTTGAAACGGAAGTATTTTACCTTTTCATCTAGTATTCGTATTGATCCTCTATTTAACTTCAAGTTGTGCTAAAATCTTCATGTATGCCTGTCAACTAATATTATAAAGGAGTAATATTTTTTGTTTAAATGTTTGTAAAAAGTGAAAGGACTGCTCTCTACTATGTGATTTTTTAATTATTGTACAATGCAAGTTTTGTTTTTTTTTCCTTCACTAAAACAAAGCACAGAAGTAGACCTCTGGGGTCTGTCCTAGCATGCCATGGCCTGAGATTTGATCAACGCGCTCTTAACTGTCAATGCCATCATAATATCGCTGTGAAAAAGGGATAGCGCTATGCGTCTTCTATAGCTCTTCTTTTTCCCTCCTACACCGGAATCATGATGGTTTTAGGACGTCATAGAATTAGGGGTATTCAATGACGTCCTAAAACCATCATGATTCCGGTGTAGGAGATTACGATACTTTCACTGATAGAAAGCTATCGCTGTCTTCTTATTTTCGTGTCGATTGACTTGATCTCAAATTTTGTCTGATCAGTAAGGGCTAGGCCACAACGTCGCGTAGCGGCGTCGCATCAAAATAACTATATTTATAATTGGTATTGCTATAGACGTATGCGAAACAGAGAGACCCTCCGACCAGACGGTAGTTGTGTCTTATGGGCAACTGCCCGATACTTGATATTGGGACTGTTGTATGTGTTCAAATCGCACGGAGAACCTTGCTTGCGCGATGCAGGATTTCGTTGGTTGGATTTGCGGTTATTTTTGTTGACGTACAAATTTATAATAAAAATACGACGCAATAGCGCAGTGTTTTGGCCTCGTCCACTGTGGCCACTTGGATCGTTCTGTCGTTAGCCACTTCCATGTCTTGGACGGTGTAGATGGTTGAGCAGATAAGTAGATGGGCTCCTGCGAAAGAGCTTCGTGTTTCAGGCTTATCTTTATCAGAACTGAAGTTCGTTTAAATCGCGGAATGGAGCAGATGTTGCAAAGACTAGCAGTATCTTTTTCAGCGGCTTAAGTTTCGTGGCCTTACCAAATATGATATGTACGTTCAAAATTCATAGCTGTTGCTCTAGGTACCCATATAAATCCTAAGAACTTTCTATTAATAACATACGATAGTGGATACAAAAGGCACCGCCTACCGACAGTTAGTGGCACAATGCTTTGCACCTATGAATACCTGCCATTTTAACAGGTGCGACTAGTAATACCTCATTATGAATAATAAGTATTCCTATCGAGTTCTATGGGTTATTGCTATGGGTATACCATACCTGGATTATGAGGGATAGCTGTCAGTATAATGTTGGCAGTATTTTGTATTTTAAATACCACACAGGTTGACGTTGCGTTTGGTTTATTATCAAAAATCGGGGATGTTCGCCGACGCCCGTGTCGACTGTTTCTACACGACGATGCGAAAGCGGTGTGCATCTCTGGGGCGCAGGCTCCGGGCCACCTCTAATGGCATCCTGAGTGCATTGGCGAACAGGTTTGATTGTCATTACATTAATCATTGTTATATGATTAATTTAATGACAAACAGACAAATGACTCAGGCTTTTGTCTAATTATGTATATTGTTTTTGTGTTCGTGTGATCTTGTGAATTTTAATTTATATATAAATGTGATTTTAATTTAATTTTATGACTTGTTTCCAATATTGTATTTTAAATTTTATTGAGTAATTCATTTGATTGCTTTTTATGTATATTTATTTTAATTTAAATTTAATGTGAATGTTATGATCTATAATTGATTGAAATAAATGAATTTGAATTATGGATTCAATTGTGTGAATTATATTAAAAGAGACAAGTTTATTTNAGGGATAGCTGTCAGTATAATGTTGGCAGTATTTTGTATTTTAAATACCACACAGGTTGACGTTGTGTTTGGTTTATTATGGATTCAATTGTGTGAATTATATTAAAAGAGACAAGTTTATTCTCGCGGCTTCGCTCCAGTGGCACACACTGGCACCGAATCAGAGGAACCGTATATTTCCTAAGATAAAAGTATCTAGCCTTAGGCTATTTGTAGTCGGATCAGTGCTTCCAGAAAAGTAGTTGACTTTAGAACGAATCTGCTATGTCAGATAAAAAAAAAAAAGTTTATTTAATCCGTAAATTTATGACATATTCAAACTTGTTTCCATGCTTGTTATGGTCGCCAAGGGAACACAAAATGGCTACAGTGACTATTTCTCACAAGTATTCATGTTTTTCTTTATTCTTTAAAAAAAAACACTATAATTATTATGTCTAAAACCGTACAAATACAAAATAAGCTAAAACCAATAGTGCTCAATAGAAATACACATAAATCACTAGCTAATCCACGCAAATTCGTCTGCGTTACATATTGCATCATTTTTCAATGATGCTCCGGTCCTATTGGGCGTAGCGTGATGTTATATAGCCTATAGCCTTCCTCGATAAATGTGCTATCCAGGACTAAAATATTTATATATAATATACATAAATACACATAATAGCTTTAAACAAAAATGAACTAATACATATTAATAAACCTTTTAAAACCATAACTACACACGTAATGTTATCGGCGTCGTGTTTCGCTGCATGGTGTCGTGTAACCGTCCTCGGAAACGTCAAAATACGCCATCTTTTGGCCAAAAGTCCTCTTTAAGGAAGGTCTGTAAATGTGTGATTAGCGCGTTCAATCACACAAATAAACTCTTCAGCCTTATAACATGAAAATAAAATAGTAGTATATATATAATATATAAAGTAATATAGTATTTAACCCTAAAAACTCGAGTAAAAACAAAACAGTCAAACGACATCTGTTACCCCAGAACTAGGGTAATAATATTTTTGAGATTAACACAAAATTAGCTCGTAAACGCCACCTGTGCTCGTGACTAACGTCGACTAAAACTGCCGTGAGGGTAATTACATTATATTTACCCTTACTTGTAGGTATACGGCACTGATTTACCCTTTAAAAGTAACTTTTGAAAGGGTTTTACTGCAGGTCGCTTATCTGATTGCCAAAACAATATTTTTTTAAGTAACGAGATAATCCTACACACATCCTGTCAGAACTGTGTTTTCAAAAAGTACTTTTATTTTGTTCTCGTATTTTTCATTTATCTGGGATTTTTTTTTAAATTTTGCTGAAGAAGCTTTCTGTTCTGATCACTTATAATTAATAATTTGGCAAAATAGTTAAGCCGTAGTTATTCCAGTGATGCGGTTTTCGACGAACTGTCGCTCGCGTTAATATAGAATTTTGCAAAAAAAATACCATATTTATCTGTACAAAATTCATCATGATCTGTTCAGCGATTTATGCGTGGAGCGTTTCAAACAAATAAACTCACTTTTGCAATTTACAATATTAGTTAAGATAACACCATGGGTAAGTAATAATTATCCCCACATAATTGAATGTGCAAACAATAGAAATGGAATAAAGGAAACAACGCGCAATTTTAATACCAGTTACTCAGACATAAATAACAGCAAATCTAGACCAGCTCCCAATATCAAAGCACACATAGTCGTATTCACCGACAGCAAAATGCTGCATCCATAACGAATTACAAACAACACTTCATGCTGATTCATCAATTACATAGAACTCTTAAAAAAGTAAAATAAAGCTGTTCAAACAAAATATCTAAATACTGTTTGAATGAACAGTTACCAGCAGTGAAATGACGCAGTGATTGATGGCGAGAATTTAATAGACCAGTGTGTGCTTACTTAAGATAATAAATGGACCTGACGCGTTTGGGGGGTTAACTAGGTTAGGATAGAAACATACGGGCGAATGGAGACAGGAAAACAGCTGAATTATAATATTTCGGACGATAGTGACACACTGTGCGAAATTACGCCAAGGGTTTGTTTTATGTTTACGTACACTGAATCAACTAGTTTTTTTTCCACGGATTCACTTCCATAGCTTGTCTCACAGAAAACGTGTTTTTTTTCGGAAATAGCAACATTCATGGCAAACACACACTCAGATTTATGAATTGCATCTTTTTGAACAGTATTTTCATTTGGTTATTTGTTCCACGGCCTTGGCGAACTGTCATACCGACAATATTTTACAGTCAGAGGCGACTTCAAAGATTAACCATGACCAACCGAATAATAAAGCATAAAACAGTAAACAGTAAATTGGACACTCAAACAACAAGCAAGCTAGCTTTCAAGCCACGTGCGGATCAAGAAGTATCGCCTCAAATAACAAAACGACAACTATCGCTACTTCGCAAGTTCCTAAACATTTGACACCCACACTGGATTACTTACCTAGTAGCATTCGTACTAGGTTGGTTTACATATCGATTTGCTTATCTAAATTGGACATAGATAAATGTCTTTATTTTTAACCGACGAAAAAACGGAGGAGGTTCTCAAGTCGACGCGTATATTTTTTTTTTTTATGACCACGTATAACTTTTTACAGAGTACTCCGATTTTGATAATTCTTTTTTATTTCGTACTGTTGCCTGTGCTGTAAAATACTGGTATTCAGCTGAGTCTGGTTTGACTGGAAGCCGGCCCCATTGTAGTTGGGAAAAGGTTAGGCAGATGACTGTTGCCTGTGCTGTGGTTTTGTTTACATACAAACTAGACGCACCATGATCTGCTTAGCTTTTTTACAATAATGTGGGGGTAAACTTCCAGTCTTTCCAGATGCAACTGAATACTAGTCTTTTACATATAGCAATTAAAACTGAAAATCTATTAAAGAAATTTGACATATTGTTATAGCTTGATGTGCTGGCGTCTGTACAATAAGCCTTGTTAGTGCTGGATGTCACAATTTTGCCCATTCGTAACTTTGTCAAAAATCTACAAACTAGAAATTAAAACCATAAAAAAAATAAGCGCTTGTCGGTAATATGACGTCCTAGTTCTGTTAAAAATGTATCTTATTTTCCTTACAATTATTTTATGCCAAAAAATAATATGTAGTAAACTTATAATCCGTGTGTGTGTTTGTCTGTTAGTCAGCTAGTCACGGCACTGTGTTAAGTATATGAATACATTCGTACAGTACATTTGCCGATCACACTACGCTCTCCTTTTTTTTAAGGATGGGAAATCATCAAATGACTTTGTCCGCTCTGGGTGTAGCGGCAGGGCGTGTCAGACTCTTACAAACTAAAATCCATCCGTGTTCCTTCCAAAGCCCTTTGCGTTCCAGGGCCGCGGTGACTCTTTCGAACAAATTCCGCAACCCTGGCAAGCTCTGGCCCTAGCGAGCCCGGTCTTACACTACGCTTTCCTGCTTGGGTTACCTATGGGCAATCAGGAAGCGCGCGTGTCCACTCAATTTTATTCTACGTATGTTTTCAAATTTAACTAGGTAGCTGCGTTTTGCACATCGGATCATAAACTTTAGACAGGGCGAGTAAAGGGTTGACGCTTATACATGGACTTGCTTAATTACAATTAAAGCTTTGAATTTATTTAGATAAGAAGAAATACAACGCCACAAATATTTTACAAAATCTTGTTTATTTGGCAGCATATGTATCTGAGTGAAATGTGCTCTCGAGATCAATTTCAATTAAACTATTTAAAGGCATTTTTGAATTATCAAAGAGTTCGTTCGTTATATAGATCTCTAGAAGATGAAGATAGTCTAGAAAGTGAAGATCTCTACGGGGAAGAGAGTGCAAGGAGCTCCATGGCTACTGGAGTTTCAAAAAGAAAACATTTCACGTACGACTACTGACTCGCAAGTCTTTTTTCTTGAAAATGAATTAACCGATTTAAATCAATCATGATACTCATATGCATGATATAGGTACTAGAATTTTTTCGAAAAGGAATTTAGAGGGAAAGGGAGAATGATTTTTTACTTTCCATAGGAAACTTAAAATTGCTCTTAGTCTCTCTAAACGTTTTTCGAAAAGTTCTTGGCTAACTTTATAGGCCTAGATATCTTCCGTATGCGTATTAAGTTCCTGTTGTTATGAGAAAACACGGTGTAGATTAAACGCAGGGGAGATAAAATTAGTACACAAGAAGGCTCTGGAATATTCTAATCTGTAGAATGCACTGTTATCTCTACAGTCCACACAGTCCAAAGAACCTAATTTATGCAAGTGGAGTTAAAAACGAACTGGATACTGACTTGGTAAAACAAATAGAACTGCCTAAGAGTAGGTATGTGCGACCGATCTTTAAAAATACGAGAATTGCCCCTCTAGTGAGTATGTGAGGGGCAATTCTTGTGCTTTTTGGAGCGTTCACATTCGTATCGCAAACTGTCAATAACACCTCCGATTTTCCCACATTTGGACAAGTTTCTGACGATTTTGCGACCAGAATTCGAACGCTTTTAAGTACAAGGGGGCCAAATATACTATTTATAAGCATTGTTCGCATTCGAATCTCAGTCGTAATCAGACTAAAATGTAGGGGAATTAGAAGTGTTTTGACAGATTAAGACGAGATGCGTGAGTGGCTTTCTATACATGTGCAAATGTTTACTTGGTTCATCGTCCTATCCATTTCAAAACATATGACTAACGACATGTCAAAAATATCGATTAAAGTAAACATTGTTTTATAGATCCGCCATCAATAAAATTTCCGTTTATATACGTGGGCGAAGATATTACTGTATACGTAAAATAATTTATGATACGGCCCGTTAAGGATTTGTGAAACAATAAAAACTAATTTAGACATTCAGGTCAGAATAAATAAACGCGGCAATACTTCAGAGGTCATGAGTTCGAATGAAACTGATTACCTCTTGTGAATTGTGCAACTTATGTATTTGACTACTTACCCCAAGGATGCAGGCGTAATATTAGGTCTTTAGACACATATTTTTATATTAACTTCAAATCAGCTCATAAGATAGGTATTAATATACAGTCAGTAGTGTTCAAAATGCACTATTAACCCCACTACATGCGACAAAGTTGGAGGTTAAACACTTTTCACCTTAAACCTCAAGATTGGAAGATGGTCAACATCGAACACTGCCGACTAGCGACTGTACACCGTCTTAAGCGCAGGCCACACCGCCAGCTAGCGAGCGAGCGAGCCAGCTGGGAGAGCATGGTTTCACCTCTTTTCATACTTCATTTTGCACCGCGAACCACAGCTAAGCAACGTCAGCGATACAAACGATGCGAACGAAGTATCCGACGATGCCAGCGATGCTATTCGTTCACCTCGTTAGCGTAGTTTACCTCTGTATTTCGCTGTATGAACCGAAGTATGAAAATAGGCGAAACGACGGCGACGCTCGCCCGTCCGTCCGTAGTTTTTGGTGTGCACCCACATAGATTACATCGCCAAAGCTTCGCTTAGTTTATATAGTTTCCCTTGCCTCGCTTCGCCCGCAAGCTCGCTCGCTCGCTAGCTGGCGGTGTGGCCTGCGCTTTAACTTCTGGCACAATAACATGTTGCGAACAGCTTCCATTGACGGCGATCGTTGCGATAAGTCAGCACAAACGAAGCTAGTGTTTACAAACAGTACTAAAGTATAAGCTAGGCTATAGAGAACAGGAGTATAAACACTGAAGTCTCTCACATAAATACTAGAGTAAAACTATACATTGATACGTTTACAGAAAAGTGTTGAAAAGTTATGGTCTTATCACTAGTACATTGTAATTGACTAGCGACCCTTCATGGCTTCGGACGGGAGCTAATGATATGCACAAACCTTCATCATAATATATCGCTCTTTGTATTAGTGACAACCATTACGAAATCGGTTGCGTGGTGTCCAAGGAGAAAGTGAAGAAACAGGCAGAGTGAGACAGCGACTTTGTTTTATGATATTTAGAGAAGAGAAGATAGGCTCGTTTGACCATTATCTGAATCATCCTGATGGTAAGCACGCTTGCCTGGAAGTAACCTATTCACTTTTGATTTAAAGAGCCCCAGGTTAAAAAAATAAGAAAAGGAGTGCAATACCCTGCCCGAGTCTGTGTTTCCTAATAGCTAAAACCTGGGAGACTTTAAGTCAAGAGTGAATCGGTTACTTCTAGGCAAGCATGCTTACCACTTACCATCAGGATGATTTAGATAATGGTCAAATCCATCTTCCGCCAAATCATCGTTTACCATCAGTTGAGATAGTGGTCTAACGCGTGACTTTCAATAGTAAATAAAACTGGCCAACTACAAGATGGATTTGCACACGAAGGGTTCCGTACCATAAGCCGAAAAAAACATGTTCCTTGTATGGGTTACGGGTTACCAAGAATATGTTTTTTTCGGCTTTTTATTTTTAAATTTTATTATTTGTTGTTATACCGGCAACAGAAATACATCATCTGTGAAAATTTTAACTGTCTAGCTATCACGGTT
>NDFZ01000500.1:0-11099 GCA_002192655.3 Mamestra configurata | reverse complement strand
CCCCAAACTTCATAACTTTTCACAGGATTTGTATGAAATTTGGCAAAATCAAAAGTCATTTATTCAAATTAGGCTGAGTGCCAGCATTTTTTGAACGTAAAAGTTCTACTTAAAGACCCAAAACGCCCGCCCGTCACCACTTCCTAGTGTTTTAGCAGGGAAGAAGTGGCGCAACTAACTCCCCATCAACACATCTGTCTGTTAAGTTAGGCACGCAGTTAGACCATGTCCTGGGGACATTAAAGACTTTTCATCCCGGGAGTTTGTTCCCTTGGGATAGTTTTCGACGCGGGTGAAACCGCTGGCAGAGGCTAGCAAGAATAGGTTATATGACAAAAATCAATCTAATTAGTTCGTCAGATAGATTTCCCAAAAATATTGGACATTATTTTTTCTTTTGTCACGTAAACAAAAAATGAAGACGATACAGTGCGTTTGAAACTTGTGTGCTGTCACTTACCAGTACAGTTTTTACTGGAAAGTGACGTTACAAGCCCCCACTTTATCTTTGATATTATTGATTTCATAAAATAAAAAAATACGTACTCATCCAATATTTTTCGATAATTTTACGGACGGATTATAGAGAATCATATTTTTTTTTTAACTCAGGCAACATCCTTATTAAAATAATCTGTTGTTGAGGAAATAATAAATATTTTTAATTGCAGTAGATAGGGATAACTGGAACATAAGAAAAGGGGCTAAAGACCTGTTACGGTAGGTAGGTACAGTCAGCAAAGCTATTTGGTATGCAGGCAGCTAACTTTTGCAACTACTTTTAAACAATGTTGTTAGTGTGCTGAGTACACAATTACTGAACACCACACTCGTAAGCATGTCATAAGCTTAAAAGTTATAGTGCACACATTAGACACAAATATTGGCAGTGCAGTGGAAATTAATATTTTTGCCTTTTTACCAAATAGTTTTGTTGACTGTACCTACTCACTGCGAAGTCAAAGTATAAAACCTGCTGATTGCCTTATATTTGTTTACTTTCATTAAAATTATGTTTAAACTCATTATATTGATAACCCTTGGTTAGTAATGTTATGTATGAATGAAGCGGCCTGGGCAACTTACGTATGTAGTCACGATTTGTACGTGTAGAGCGAAAGGGTTTCGACAAGTACCGGTTTCAAAATCAAAATCAAAAGTCATTTATTCAAATTGGGCTGAGTGCCAGCACTTTTTGAACGTCAAAGTTCTACATTAAGACAGTCCCCCAAAACGCCCGCCCGTCACCATCATGAACTAAGGTAGCTTCAAACATCTAGCTATCGGTGCACAAACAACAAGTAGGTACTTGAAAAAAAGATAATATTTTTTAAGTAACAAAACATTTAGTGAGGATTTTTTTTCTTAAAAATCATTATTATTCATCGACAGAAATCGATCTGCCAAGCCAATAAGTACCTAACTAAACAATGGGGTCAGTTTTCTAAATTGAGCGATTACCTCCACAACCAAGTCACATGGGGAACATGATACTCCTTGATAATACCGTGTTTCATTCTTCTGATTTTTTGTCAGACTTCCCGGTACCACTGTTAAATATTAAAAAAAAACCGGCCAAGTGCAAGTCGGACTCTCAAACGTAGAGTTCCGTACCATAAACTGAAAAAAACACGTTTCTTGTACGGTAAATTAAAAATGTAAGGGGGCTTCCCTTACATTTTTAATTTAATATAATATTTATTATTTGTTGTTATAGCGTCAATAGAAATACACTCTGTGAACATTTGAAAACCTTTTACAGTTCTTGAGATACTGCCCGCTGACAGATAAACGGACGGACAGCGCATGCTTAGTAATAGGGTTCCGTTGGTTACTTTTCGGGTACGGAACTCTAAAAAGATTTTAGGAGCGAGAGCTTGATGTGGTTTTCGAAGCACGGAGGCCTTACTCATCCGCGGGCAAACCTCGACAGCAATCAACCTGACAAGTCTCTTCCTAACGTAGGGATCGTTTTCCAGTCTTTAACATGGAGCTGCCTTTACTATTCAGTGACTGGGTAAAACGATACCCCGTGCCAGATTTTTCTTACCTCGACAATAGATTGAGGGATAAAAATACAGGAAGAAAAGTAACAAGAAACCACCACACTACAGCCCTGTATTTATTTAATACCAGATAACATAATTATGTATAAAATATTATTAAGTTTCAACAACTTACATCTTCCATTAAGAAAATTTGGGGTAAAATAATGTTACACGAAATTAATGATGAACCGTACACTGAAAACTAAAACATTTCTGGTTTGTACGGCACCCCCGGTGAAGGTACAGTAACTAACCTAATTGAGAGTATATTCCAGTCGTGGCTAGGTTGATGTGTTGCACACAAAAGTTAAACTGATTTAAAGGTAACATAATGGACGTCGTTTTTCAACATACGTGCATTTATTTTCCTGACATAATCTCCCTGGTACAGATTTGTGAAAATGTAGAATTGGCGAACGAAAAGCTGTAACAAAAACAAGGTTTTTTTAATTATTTTTTAATATGGGTTTACTCTCTGACTGACTCTAGTCTAGGTCATAGATGACAGAGACAAAATCGATGATGGAGCGAGCTTGCCCAGAAGAAGCGTATTCACTCTAANCTCTAGTCTAGGTCATAGATGACAGAGACAAAGTCGATGATGGAGCGAGCTTGCCCAGAAGAAGCGTATTCACTCTAATTTTGAAGAGGATACGTTATCCCTAGAAAGGGTATACAGAGGTATGCGGTACAGAGAGTAAAGTCCCGCATATCTTCACTGAAATGGGAGGTTCCTCCGACCAGACGGTTGTTGTGTCTGGAGGGCAACTGCCCGATAGTTGATATTCGGACTGTTGTATTTGTTCGAATCGCACGGATAACTATGCTTGTACGATGCAGGATTACGTTGGTAATTCGTCGCTGACAAGATAGATGGCGTTGCGGTTATTTTTGATGCCGTAAAAATGTTGCTTCTTTGTTTTTCATGTGGCCTGTATTGATGCCGCTACAGGGACATTTTTCTAAACATTAGACACTACTTTTAGAATGGGACAAACCAAAAAAATCGCAAAAAGTAAAAATCAGGTGCTCAGTTTCGTACTTCACATTATCCGATACTCTACTTATCTATTTTAGTTTATGTATTTCGCATTCATGTAGTGGGATGCTTGACAGAAAATGAGTGAAACTCAGAACTGACAAATACTGCAGGTATATAATTATTAGGTTGTACTTAATGTGTTGGGAATTGAGATCTTTTGCAGTTGGAACGCGTTTATACGATTGCGCCATCTCTACGCTGTCGCGGGTGTATAGCGAATTCTTGTTCGAAAAAAATCATGTCTGGTGTATGCCCCTTAAATATTTATTTTATTCGTTTTTTTAGTCTTTATTGTTATAGCGGCAACAGAAATACATCATCTGTAAAAATTTCAACTGTCTTACTATCACGGTTCACGAGATACAGCCTGGTGATAGTCGGACAGACAGACAGACGGACGGACTGAGAAGCCTTAGTAATAGGATCCCGTTTTATCATTTGGGTACGGAACCCTAAAAATGAGTAGAATTCGATAGACTTTACTGCTTAAGCCACAGTCAAAGCTGATTAAAACTGACTTTAACAATTAAGCATAGAAAATAATGATTTTAGTGGCGAAGATTTGTGCTATTTTGACCTTTGTTTTCAAGTGATTCAATAAACATAGTTGTAATTAAAAGCTATGTAGTAGTTATAAGTGAAGCTCCTAATACCATACCATTCCATCCAGCCCTTGATCAGGAACGTCATTCACACCAGAAATTTAATTAACCCGTGAACGTTCACCGAATTAGGGATTCACACTAAAATCGAATTGTGGTTTAATTTGGAGGTGTTACGTCCAGTTTAATTTGGGTTGCTAGCCGTGACTTTATCCGCGATTAATTAATTACACGATAACAACTGTGAATGGATAGCATTGTGACAACGTCAACAGTACATTCATAATGTGTGAAAGTTGATGTAGTTAGAAAGCGGGACGCAATTTGTGTCCCCCTTTCCCATCCCATCCCATCTTCCTAGTTCATTGTGTTGTGCTGGTGCTGCTGCTGCGGCTGCGGAAAACCTCAAGCGGCGTAAATATAGTTACCTTATTGGTAACTATATTTTCGAGCCATTTGGGCTTGAAACCCTCGTGCCGTGGAGCCCTTGTGCTCACAGACTTTTTTGAGACAAAGAGANTATATTTTCGAGCCATTTGGGCTTGAAACCCTCGTGCCGTGGAGCCCTTGTGCTCACAGACTTTTCAAACAAATTTCGAAACGGCTGGTTGACACTTCCCATGACCCAAGAGCTGGCTTTTACTTTGGCCAGAGGCTAAGTATTGCCATTCAACGTGGCAATGCCGCCAGTCTCTTGGGCTTACTAGCTGTCAGCGTTGAGGACGAATTTGTTGATGCTATATATTAGAAAGGGGCTGATTACTGAGATGACAGCAGTAACAGAAAAATAGAACAAGAACATCCAGTCCAAAATAAATTCGGATATGGACAAGAGATGGGTACATTATTTTATATAATTTCTCTCCTATAATGTGTATGTGAGAACACCGTAAGCCCCGTACACTCATAGATTCCTTTCCATTTTGATCTACGCTTTTGTTACATAATGGCAATACAGAATGCTTAAAAATATATTTATTAGTTTGTATGTAGATGTAGATAAGTTTTAAATATAGTCATTTAATTATATATGTTGAAAAAAAACCTATGAAAAATTAAAAATAATAAACATTCTATAAGTTGTACATTCAAAAAGCCAAAGCCATGGAGGAGCGGACCCTCCTAACACAGGCGTCATTATGCTGGAAAGGAGGCTTCGATCATAAACTAATGTGAACTAGTTGGTACTGAAATAAACGTTTTTGTATTTTTGTATTACGAATTACTTTTTGACGATAAACACTAATATAAAAACATTGTAAAAAGCAATTTTTTTTTTGTCGGTTTGTCTCCTAAGGAAACGATCCATAAGTGCCATGTAGGCCTTAAATATGAAATATTTTTAAGAATTTTAGATGAAATCAGTTGTCGAATTTACCTGGTCTGTTAGTAAAATAGGTCTCGGTCTTCAGTATATTTAGATCGCCCATAGAGGCCATTGGGTAAACACCTCATTTGATATTAGCCCTGATTGTCACCAATAGTCTAATGTTTCTGAGTGCTTTCATACATTATAGTTTACGATACATCTATTTGATGAGTTTCGTAAATCCTTTAACAGTTGATTCGTCACAGATTAGATGGGTATCTCACAAGAATATAAAATAACGCTATTTTGTACATATTTCGTCCAAAACAGCTGATTTACAAAAGATTTATGCAAAACGAATGAAAGATACAAAATCGCTTTTATGACCAGGGCTTCCTTAAATGTACGGGCACGACAATAATTCAAAAATGCGAAAATTTGTATTGCTATGAAAACGCGCTATCGTACTGTCGCGTCAGCCTGTCTTAATAACTGTCAATGCTTTCAAGTATCGATGTAAAAGTCAAAAAGCGAATGTTATAAATTTCTGAGTACCTTTCACCATAGACACTGTTTAATAACATTGGGGAGGGTAGGTCCTGCCGCCTACAATGTCACTAACAAGCATACAGGCATCTAATTCCTTTGTACTTAACTTAGGTACTCTAATGTACTTAATTGCCAAACGTCATTGGGCGTCTGAAAGCTCCTCCAGACGTTAGGTAATTATCGAACCGGAATGTCTTTCAAATATTGTTATGATAATTCAATTAGTACGGTTTTGTGGCAGTAGGTGATTTGTTGGGGTTCCGTACTGAAAGTGTCAAAAATACTTCTAATAATCCTACGCCGCTGTCTATTCTCCGTCACACTGCCACTGTCACAAGACTGTCTTTATAGAAACGTAATACTTAAAACCTTATTCCCAAAAAGTCCTGGCTTTGGACTTTTTGGATGTAAGACCAGTATTAGAGCGGGTTACGCACTGCCGATCCGAATCCGCGAGTCGCGGGCGCACGACAAGGGCCAAAGGGCGCTGTGAAGAAAATGTATGACGTCTGTCCGCGCGCCCGCGACATTAAGTACTTCGTTCCTTTGACGCCATACATTTTATCTTGACAGCGCCCTGGCCGCGCGCCCGGTCCTCTTTGTATATAAACTTCCTTAAAGCACTAGTTCGACTCGCAGTCTGCCGGTTTAATTCCTTAAACTGGTTAGTTTAAAAAGGCTATACTAATAGTTTCATACTTAGTATAAAGCCGTCAGTATTCAATAATAGACGTTCTTTGAGATTCTCGGCAATTTTCCTAGAACTTTCTTTTGAAGTCTGAGTTTCTGACTTGATGGACAGTAGTGAAACTTTTGCAGGAACCTGCCTGCTTTGATTGGCCGTCTTAAACTTATTAACTAAACTAAATTGAATATTACCTATTTATAGTGCAACAATATTTATAGGTGTATTATATAAACTATGAGTCTAGCTTCTACTACTGTTAGTCTACGAGGAAGGTTAAAAACGGAATCTCAAAGAATTGCGAAAATACACAAAGATGACTCGAGTTAACATGAAAACTCAAAATAAAAAAAAACTGTAAACGAAGGTTATCTTTGCATCACTATCCGCTGTCTCTATCCCGATTTATTTGTGTTTGGTGCAGANAACGGAATCTCAAAGAATTGCGAAAATACACAAAGATGACTCGAGTTAACATGAAAACTCAAAATGAAAAAAACTGTAAACGAAGGTTATCTTTGCATCACTATCCGCTGTCTCTATCCCGATTTATTTGTGTTTGGTGCAGCATTTCTAGTTGCCGTCATATCAACAGGTACCTCCCTCCTACAGATTAATACTCAAACAAATCTTCACAGACATATCCTTCATGCCTTGGTTAACACCAATTCTTCCTCGACACTGACCTACTTGATCAAAGTTTAATAAATAAATCACATTTCAAGAACTTTAAACACTGGTCGTACACCCGAAAGCTTTCATTTACTACTAAGTAGTAACAATAATAGTACGCTCGATGTGCCAGTTTACTCGGCGGAGCCACGTGCACCATGCATTGCTCATACAAAATTAGAGCCGTCGGCACGTGTCGCTCACGAATGCGGATTCTATTGCTAAGTCCACTAATAGTCTACGAAATTCAATCAATATGTCTCGAACAGGGATGTATTGGACTCTAATATCGTTATTATTGTCTGTGACATCGAAGGAAGTTTGTCTCCTCTCTAGACGAAATATTTATAGGGATAGTTCTAGATGTCAAGACGAACTATATATATAGTATGAGGATATTGCTCTAGATGTGGTTGATTGTTTGCTATTTAGGCCAAAGCAGGACTGTTTAGTTGGCAGCCTCATAATTTTCCTGATCAGAATTTATTTGGTCGACGAAGAATGGTTTGTTTCATTGTTATATCTAATAACTAGCTTTTGCACGTGACTTCGTACGCGCATGTCCCGTTCCCGTAGCCTTACTCATGAATGGGGCTATCAAATACAAAAACAATTTTCCAAATCCGACTGGTAGGTCCAGATATTAGCGCGTTCAAACAAACAAACTCTTCAGCTTTATTATATTAAGTATACATAGATGTATAACTTATTGTCGAAAAGGTACAATTTTCGACACAGATACTTAAAATTGACTAAGGACACTGATAATACTTTTCCCTGAAACGCTCGAATCCAAGAAACTCGCAATCTCCAGAGAGATTTTCGACAAAACCCAAGATATTCCATCGCTTCCTATGAACGCACAAAGTAAAGCAAGCGACAATAGAGTTCCTAGATTTTCAAAGTACCTTTTACTATGAACTGCTAATATTAAATTCGAGGTAATTTAAACCGTGTCTTTTACTCCAAGCTTCTTAAGACGATCTCTTTCTGTAAGATAGTCGACGTTCTAGCATTCTGCGAATCTTTAAGAGGAAAACTAGGATTTTCATTCGTATTTCAAACATTTTTATTATCAGTGTTTTCATCATAGTACTTGCGCGAGTGAAATAGAAAGTAATTACGAGGTTAGTAGAGCTACTTACCCACCGTTCGAAATGTCGTTTCTAAGGTTGGTAGAGCTACTTACCCACCGTCCGAAATGTCGTTCTATCCACTAAGTCTCAACTAAACTTCTCTAACATTGACGTTAACGTTTACTTTTATCCAAGAAATGTTTTGTCTTTCTTATAAAATAAACTTTAGATATTGAATGCATGGAGTTAAATATTGTGGAAAATATTATTTGAAAATAAGGTGTTCTTTCTTTCACTGTACCTTTTGCGGGATGTTGCTCAGTATGACTTAATGAGTAAGGGTCTTTATTTCTAGAGTTTGATGATCTATTTGGATAGTATATAAAAATATGTTTAATGTAGGTCGCGTAAATCTAGCTTAGTTGTATTTAAACAAATAAATCAAGCATTACTCATGTTTGTGAAATGCACCGTGCTTTATTAATTATTATACCCACTTGGAAGGCAATATTTTAAAACAAACTACATAGTCGTGAAATTCTTAGTGGTTTTTAGTACCATAATAATATGAATTTGCAGACAAATTGTGATATTTAGCCGGCAAAAAGATATGCTAATGTGACTCGCGTCACGGAGCAAACCAAGTTCAATGCCACGTATACCTATCACAAACGAACAGCGATTTGAATTTAAAATTTATTATGCTGGTTTGTATGATTTGAAGGACTGGTCAATTGGTGACTCTTGGGAGTAGGGACATGTCCTGCAGTGGACGTCTTCCGGCTAGAGGGATGATGATGATTATTAAAAGCTCCCGTAGACGTGGTGCCTCCACGTACCCATGTTGCTTCAACCGTTTTTCTTTATAACTTGTAAATTATAATTTCTTGCTACAATGTACAAATAAAAACTCACGAATTTCGTCACATTTGCTGACAAATTAATGGGTTGTGTAGTAAAATCATTGTCGCGGTGCGTTTGTCTGCAGAACCTTTAGACAAAGTGACATTCTGTAGAGTCAAAAATTGAAATCTCGCTAGCGAAATGTTACTTGGTCAATCATAAAATATGTTGGCATTTCGACAATCGCTATCATCGGTCTACTTGTCTAAAGCCCCCAGGACCATTCAATCAGCATTCAAACCATCAACAAGATTGGTAGGCCAACCACAGTTCTCTTCACACACCGGAAGTTAATTATCGAATCGCTCATGGCTTGAACCGCAGCCGATAGTAAACTCTCGTATGTTGGCTCGACAGAAACGTTACCTAACGTGGTTCGGTGACTAACTTAACCTTGGTTTACGTGATAACTGATAGATAATGAACCTTGGGAGAAACAGCGTCCTAACGTTAGAACACTTCCAACCGGGCCGTTTTTTGAATTGAGTATTTGGAGTTAAAGTCAGTTAAGTGTCAAACACTATTTTAATGCAGACGTTTGACAGGTTTTCAGGTTAAACTAGAGTTTAACAAATAGTCAACTTGAATTTCTGACCTAAAAATCTAAGGATAGCTCGTATTTTTATTTTATTTTTATAAATGAATATAATACGAAAAGGGAGTGTAAAGCGAGCGCTCAAAGAGGACGATAAAATAATAAATCATAAGTAATTATGGCGTCGACCGTTTGGCATCACTTATGAGTATCATTTTTTTTTTAATGTAAAACATGGAAAATGGTTTGTAAAACCTCGTGTTTACTGGACGTACCTACTAGTTGTCATACTAAACTACATTCTGCCAGTGGCTTTGCTCGCGTGAAAGTAGAAAATTATCCCAAGAGAACATGCTCCCGGAATTAAAAGTATTCTGATCCTCGTACATGGTCTAACAACGTGCAAGTTTCATCCGAAATCCGTTCAGCCGCTAAGATGTGATAAGGTAACAAACAGGCAGACAGGCTGACACATTTTTGATATTTTGTGTAGATTTTAGTGACATACAAAAGATGGGGTTTTTATATTTTCAGAATAGTTAACTTTTCTTTCTTCCCTGTTTAAACCCGACCATTCAAATTTTATTCAAGTCGAGAGGCGGTCCGTTTTACTAATTGTGTTCACAATTAGAAGGCCCGCCTTCGTTACGATAGGTAGGTACCTATTAATGAGGAAACTCCATACCCGTTTCTTCGTTATTCTATTATTTTTTGACGTATTTCGACGACTTAAATAAGGGACTGTCTTGGGGTTATTTCGTGTACTAATATTTTGTTAAAATTATGACGATTAATATTGCCTCAAGCAGATCTGTTCATAGTTTCTCGTATTCTATCTAGATTGATTTAAAGTAAGACGGAAAATCTTGATTATTTCCATTAATACTAAGGGCTCCCTCAGACAGGTGCCATGCGACAATGCGAGGACGTCTTTTTGTAAGCTTCTAATTTTGTTTCCCTTTCATGATAAGCGTTATGCTTGGCTCAAATAAACGATTTTTCGTTCTTTCATAAAAAAAGTATGTTCACATTGTCGAGTCGAACCTTTTGAGGGCCGTAACTTCACTAAGGTTTGAAGTGCTGTAAACTTAGTCACTCGAAGCATTTGGTTTAAGGGCAACGGGCAAGATAGGTCGTGAGATTGACCCTAACTCGTTGCACTATGGCTGCCACTCCTAGAACAAGCACATTTACTTAGCTTAATAAGCTAATTCGACTCATGAGGTATATCATGAGTAACCAATGGTGGTTACAGCAATAACCTACTTATTATAGGAGCAGCGACAGAACCTAAATCTCAGATTTACGTGTATTATCACTCTTCTATATAAAATTGCCAAGTGGCACTGCCATTACACTTTGAATCCATCAGATTCATAATTTTTGGTCGGTAAACCATACTTCACCACTTAACCCACTCTGACCAATAAACTGTGAATTGACTCAGCATTTTTTAAATTTTTAATCAATCTGATTATTCTTTTTTTGGTTGTATATGTAACTTGTCTATGGAATCGTTCTTTCCATTCGTCTTCAACCAACGTTCTTTTGCATCTCTCTCAAGGCAGACGAAAGAGCGCACTTTTCAGCGTATCAAATCGAGAATGGTATTAAAGTAGAAATGAAAAGCTTGGTTACCTCGAAGAACTTATAATCATTTAAGCTTAACAGACAGATG
>NDFZ01000497.1:0-11094 GCA_002192655.3 Mamestra configurata | reverse complement strand
CTGCGGATATAACTGTTGCAATGAAGGCAAAGCGAGTCAAATGCTTAAGAGAAGTAAGGACACAGAAATGGATGCTATGTTAATAATGCATATTGTTACAGAATTCTTATTATGGGCACACAAGAACGTCTTGGCGTCAATATCCACGTTGATCAAGTGAGTTATCGTCCTCTGTATCTAACATTTAATATCAGTCAAAAGATTAACATTTACGAAACATTGCTTTTATAATTTCACAAGGAAATCAAAATATTTAATCACATACTCTCATATCTGAAAGCTTTGAAATAAAGAGTAGTGTAAAGTTACAAGCTTTTTCTTCATTTCTCTCCAGTTGATGGACGGCATAGCAAACAGCTGCCCCAACCTGGAACGTCTAGAACTGCGCTGGGACCCAGAGAACTTGCGTTTCAGCGACAAAAGTCAAAAAGCCATCGATATCTTGCGCGTCAAGTGCCTGAAACTCAAGTCTTTGGTGCTCAGGTGAGTAATGTTGCATTGGCTCAATAAATTCAGCAATTTGAGTAGTACAATCGTTTTTTAACTTACTTTTGTGTATTCTAAGCTCCTACGATTCTTATTAGTATTATTTCAAATTCTATAATTATGCCACCTAGAATTGAGACATACTTGAGTCCGATTATTTTAACCAGCTACTTGTGATGCTTGCTGCGGCATCGTTATCGCAATACAGTGTTGCAGTTTCAAATATGGCTGAATAAAAGAGATATTTTATTCTTCCCAGTGACGGTCGCTACTACGAGATCGTGAAAGCTAACTTTGAGCGCGCCGATCGTACCACCGTCGTCCGTACTTCGACCAACTGCCACGTATCCAACTATTACCTTCTGTCGAACTACAAGGATCTTGTATTCAACTAAATCGTTCGAGTCTGTACGTCATGTATTTACAATGTTATTGTTTTGAAATAAATGTCTCTTTACATAGCAATTTTGTTGATTTTTTCTTTAGGCGTTTATAAGACCGGTGAGTATGAAAACTTACTAACTACCTATTATGTGCTATTGTTTTTTCATCAGGCGTTCCGCAGGGTATGATGCTAGGTCCCTTGCTAATTAAAAAACTGACATGTTAGTACACAGAAAATATGCAATAATATACGTTACCTCAGACCTTCGACTGATATCAAATCCCCGGGTATCAAATCTAAGACCCACATTACGAATCTTTAGGTACCTACTCGAAACCAGATATGTAGGTAATCAATAAAACCAAACGAGAGGCTGTTTTTAATAATCAAAACTTTATTTTGAGAGCTCAATGAGTCTATATTTATACTTATTTGAAAGGGTGAACAGGAAAGTCAAATATACAATACGTTTTTAGATTTCTCACACCAAATTTCCTAGTAGGTATAGTTTAAAATAGAATATTTATGTAGTCGCAGCGACCTTCAAAACTAGATTTGAATGCCCTTGCTAGAGGCAAATAGGAAGTCAAAATTCCTAAACAGTTTTTTTGTATATTATCTGGTGTTAGAGAAGGTTAAGCTGATTAGGTGGCTTTTTGCACTCGGGACAGGTTGAAAATATTTCGAACTAATTTCCAAAAAGTAAACAATGTTTAGGTAATAATCTGCTATACTTGGGAATCAGCTTGCTGCGAGAAGTACAGAACTCGATGTGGCGACGCTTGGGGAAGCCTACGTCCAACAATGGACGCCCGTCTCTCGGCTGAAATTATGAATTTACTCCAAATGCCCATACACCTGCACTTTGGGGGACTTAATAAATGCCGCCGATGCCATGATGCTCTTATTAAGTTTGCCTAGAGGACCCAAATAAGCTTAGGAATTAACTATCGATTCGAAAATAATAGAATTTTACTCGTAGCGATTGACTGTAAGCCTAAGCTGCTACATAAGATTTAACAAAACTTCGGGACATCCATACCAGTTTCTAAAATTCTAAGTATCGTACCTAATTTAAACTTATTTGTATTTGATTAGATGTGAAACTGTTGGCACAAAGATCAATGTATTATTGACTTTGGTGAACCTATGAAGTATTACTTCGTCATCTATTAAATCAACTGAGTTGGGTCTTGTGTACAAAAAAGGTGTAATTATAAAGTGGTTGATAATCTCGTCATTAACGAAATACCTACTCAAGTGGGTTTTTCTGTTCGATAATCTTGTTGACTATTAACGTTCCTATGAGTTTACTTTTGATAACCTAGCGTTTATCCAATACTTTACCCTTAATTAAATTTATATACGTTGATGCTGCCTTATCCAAAATTCAAAACAAAAATTTAGGAGCTCTCTTTGAAAAGGGTATGCCAAGCTCTTGTGGTACCTCTGTTATTGCAAATGTTCATGGACGATGGTGACCACTTACTACTAGGAGGGTCGCCTGGTTTTTTGCCATAAAAAAACCTAAGCAGGAATTTTTACTGGGACGCACTTTCGGCGGACTTGCTGAGGATCACCCATCACAGATCTTTACTTACGGGTAATGAGGTAGAGAGGAACAAATATTTGCCCCTCGGTTTCAACAGCTAGTTTCCACGAAAATAATAGAAAAGCACGCACGGTAAATAAATACATATTCAATCATGTAAATTCAATATATAACAACTTGGCTGTTGTAAGTGATAAAGTTCAATCGGCAAGGTCATCGACTTCTGTTTAAGGTCAACCATTGACTCCTATGTTTTGATTTTTTATCATCAAAACTATTGACGTTTTTGTACTCGTTTATTTAATATGTCTGATAGTAGAGTTAACAGAAACAAGATTAAAGGTTTTTCATGTTACTAGAAATATATATAAAAGAAATATAAAATTGGTGAAGGAGCATTACCTCTCACTATTATTTTTCTTCTCCTTTCCCATTTATATATTTGATATTTATTAGTATATTATTTAGTATTGTGTGTATGTTATGTTATTATGTCTAATTTATATTGTTTATGATGTTTGTACACTGACCGCCCTAAATCTAACTTCTTTCGTTCAGTCCATCCAAAGGTTGTCTGTAAGAGATTGCCCTGTGCGATAAGACCGCCCATTGTACACTTGTTTTTTTTTAAACGTTTTTACTATGTTTGTAATGAGGTGTACAATAAAGTATATAATAAATAAATAAATAAAATGGGTTGCAAACCTTTGAATGTCTGAATATTTTTTGAGGTAAGATATGGTGGTAGTACCCCCAAGCTTAGGAAGCCGGTGGCTGTCACCAAATGTGNAACGTTTTTACTATGTTTGTAATGAGGTGTACAATAAAGTATATAATAAATAAATAAATAAAATAGGTTGCAAACCTTTGAATGTCTGAATAATTTTTGAGGTAAGATATGGTGGTAGTACCCCCAAGCTTAGGAAGCCGGTGGCTATCACCAAATGTAGAGACGTTCAAGAATATCAGAACGAAATCGATTGACTACGGAGAAAGTAGAGAAGATCCAAATAGAATATTATTTATTTTTTTAACTAATATGGGTTTGTTCTTGACTCTAGTCTAGGTCATAGATGACAGAGACAAAGTCGACGATGGAGCGAGCTTACCCAGAAGAAGCCTGTTCACTCTAATTTTGAAGAGATTAGGGTCGTATGCGTTCGGAAACACAGAATTTGACGTATGACCATGGATGGTGCGAAAAGGATACATCAGAAGTATCCCAGAGAGGTATCTGGAATTAAAGCCAGGTAGATTATCGTGAAACAAAAGCGATTTCACACACTCATCGATATTTAATGCAGTAACCGAGACTTGGTTAAATCTTTATTCTGTAAAAACAATGTTAATGTGTCATTCACACCAAGAGTGTCCATAATATCTTCATCGAGACAAAAATAATTATGTACTTTGTACAAATAGAAAAAAACACACTTACTACTAAAATAATAGTTTATTTACAGTTTATTATGGGAAAAATTACTATTTTTATATTTTTTCATTTAAGTTACCTCCAAATATTATAAGCTATTTCTAAATACCTTAACTATTTACAAATAGCTTCATGTTTTTCGTCCAATATTTTCAAAGACATTTCCAATATTAGGGTTTTTATCGAGTACTTGCAATTTAAAAGTCTGGAACGTGTACATTACAGGAGACATCGACAAATGTAAGCATCGAGTAACCACTAAGCTTATACTAAGTAACTTCACACAGCATTATTGAGAAAAAAAACCATGCATCACAAGACAAAATTTAAACCTTAAATCACAGGTATATCGATCTGATTAAAAATATAAAAAAAAAACAATAACTTACTATACAAATCGAAAAAATACCACTCAAATTAGTCGGTTTCCAAATTGATACTGCGTTTAATCTGAATGGTACACTCTATAGTCGCCTTGTCACGAGCGAGTCATCTAACGCCCTCGCCCAGTAGCAGCTCGGGGTCTTCCTCTAGCAACAAATTCTGGTTGTTAGTGTTGTCCTCGTTGCCCTCATTCTCCTTGTTGCCATCCGTTTCTATTTTGTAGAGTATGTCGTGACACAGAGGACACCTGTCTTGCACGTACAACCACTTCCGTAAACAGACACCGTGGAAGTAGTGGTTGCAGCGAGTTATCTTAGCTGAGTGCATTTCTTGATAACATATCGCGCATACGTCGTCTAATCTGTTCAGCTGGTCTGGTGAGGCCTCTCGCAACGAGTTGATCTTGTTGACAGCCGTTCGTCGCTTCATGAACACGGACCAGCCGGCGCGCGCCTCGCACCAGATGTTGAAGTAGGCGTGGATGCACATCATGACCGCGCGAATAGCTCCCCCAGACTCGAACAACAAGATCCACGCCCCGTTGAAGAACAAGAATATTCCAAAACAGAACTCTATAGTGTTTCCGAACGCTCTGATGTAATACACGTAATCGTCGAGTTGCTCCCAAAATGTACTTCGATACGCGTCGATTAAAAATAGTGAGTAGATCATGAGGCTGACGATCACTTTGACTATAACCTCTATGCTGAACGCGCTCACAGCTAAAAGCCACGTGGAGACTGTGTGCTGCGACCACAGGTATACAAGTAAAGAGATCGGGAACATTATTAGGAAGGCACATACTCCTAGAGCTCTGACGTGCCTGTGTGTACTTGGATTGTGCGATGCACTCAACGACATCAGCATAGGATTTACTATATTGTGCAAAAAGTGCAACAGAGCAGTGAACAGCAAACAGAAGTTCCTACACAGTCGTATGAACCTCTTCTCAGGATTCAGTGATGTTAATCCTGTCTGCAGCGCAAGTATGTAGAATAGGATTGCAGACACTGTTCCTATACTTTTGTCTTCTTCTTCGTCCGTTAACAAAATCCATTGGAAGAAGTTACCAATATAGTGGCAAAAGAATGAGATCACGGAAGTCATGCCGAGCACGGCAGTTATTGTCTCGCATCCAGTTACTAGCAGCGATTTGGTCATCGAAGCTAGTGACTGAACAGCTAGTAAAGTAGAAACTTTGAGGCCTTCTTCGGCCTCCTCGTCATAATTGTCCACGAGGAGCATCAGGGCGTGTTCAGCGACGCGCAACACCCAGAACACTCGCAACACGCACGGAACATTTAACCGCATCCATTCGGTTTCAACGAGTGCTGACAGTCCGTAGTTGCTGACGAACAGCCGGCCGTGCTGGTACCCCGCGTACACCACCTGTATCACGTTGTACGCGGACGACCATAGCACGTACTTCACCAACAAGAGCGGCAACAGCGCGGAGAACACTGGCGAGTGATGCAGGAGGTTCGGAGGAACTGGCAACATCGCTAGGAACGAGGGTGCCATGAAGCTGATCGGTAGAAGCTTCTGTGTGGTCGAATATCGGGGCCCGAGGTGGACGTACTTGAATATAACAGCCAACATGAACTGTATGGCGTAGTTTTGAATGACCAAAATACCTGGTCCATCGACGTCGATGAGGTTTTTAACGTTTAAATTTAATATGTCTTCTAAGATGCTTGTGGAATGGTGAGGTGAGTTTTCGACTAGCGTTAAGGCCTGCACCTGTTTGATGGCCGAAACATTGGTCCAATAGGACACGAAGACTAGGCCGACAGACGTCAGGTAGAGGTACACGATGATTAAGTGCTTCGTATACAGAACGAATATGCAGAGTGCTGACATGCATCCTGGAAAAGAAGAAAAGACAAATTTTAATACTTGGGAAACTGGAACTGTGTGAGGAGTTTCCATATTATTTTCAAGGTACGTCATATTATCTGAAATATCTGCTATGGGAGCGTTCAAGTATTACGTAACGCAATTTGGGGGGAGGGGGGGGTCTTGTAAAACGTTACGATGCGTTACAAGGGCGGGAGGGGTGTTCGAACAACGCGTTACGTAACATTGTTTTTTTTATTTAACGCTAGCTCACTAAACATATTTTCGAGTTACACAGTCACTAAACAGTAGTCATTTTGCCAAACAAAAATAAACATGAATATTTTTATTAAAATGACATTTATTAATTAATAAATTTGGTAACATGAGAGTAGTAGACATAATTGTGACTTTTAGGTAAAAATTGTCACTTGGATGATACGTAACGTTAACGTTACGGCGTTACATGTAGGGTCAAGAATCTTCAAAAATTGCGTTACGTAATACTTGAACGCTATCTTAGGACAGAAATAGAAAATAATCTTGTCACGATGACTGTTTATGACACGTAGAATTAATCACAAAATCAGAACATTTAAATCAATGACACCAATAAATTATAATATTACGATGATTATGTAATAGGCAGATTTTGGCCTTAATTTAAACAGTTACCGATTAAGATTATTAAGAGCATGCTTCGCTGCGTTAGCGCTGTTTTAGAGGTCACAACCTTATCAATCCTATTGTTGTAAATTCTACAAATTCTTTAGAGGCTTGATGATTTATTAGCAAGCAAGGCACGAATGGCAGTCAAAATCATCTCCCGGTCTTGAAAGGTTGCACGACAATCCGTGCTTCATCTCTATCATGCCTCAAGGATTGATATGAATGGATAGGCAGTGAGTAAGCGTGTGTGACGGTTGATAAAGAGACTGGAAAAATAAAATGTCTTACGCCGCCAAAAAGCCACATGGTAGAACAAGGGTAGGAGGGGAGGATGATGAACTCCCTAGCATTAAATTATGTATGTTCTTTATGGTCGCCAGGATAATAGTTATTGTTTGTTAGAAGCTCTAAAATCTGACCTTGGCACATCAATGTTCTATAATAATTAGGTTGTCGAAAACAGGGGGTCTACTCTCTAAGCCCGAAGTCCTTAGTTGCGGGTGTATTCTAGTCCGTATCACCTAAGCACTAAGAATTAATGACAACGATTTGACATTTACTGTCAAATCGTGTTGTCATTTATTCTTAGTTCGGTTTCGGAACTAATCGTAAGTCCGAAGGTGATAACACCGGATACGGAGTAGAATACGCTCGCAACTTAGCCCGAAACTACGACTTCGGGCTTAGAGAGTAGCCCCCCAGCTCTCAATCCCTACGCGTCAAGTTCTAATCTAGAAGTCAAGTTTTGAACCCTTAACTTGATATAAGTATTATTTACAAGCTACCGCCCGCGGCTCCGCCCGCGTTTATGTCGAAAATTATCCCAAGGGAACATATTCCCGGGATGATGATTCCAGACTATAATCTACCTCTGTGCCAAATTCCATCGAGATCCGTTCAGCCGTTCTGACGTGAAAGAGTAACAAACATCCATCCAACCATCCATCCTCACAAACTTTCGCATTTATAATATTAGTAGGATAAGTTTGACTGTTGATAAAAGGCAGAATGTTATAATTTTTGTCTCATCGTCGTCTGGCAGTGACATAGTTTTGTGTTTCATAATTTGATGTGTTAATGACTGTATTATAAACTTCGAGGTCAAGGTAAGTAATGGACCGTTTACTTTTATATATATTTTAATTTTAATAGAATATTGTCTGAAACCAGTTCTAAAAAAATTTTTTGTTACTAAAAATTTTCAACTAGTTCAAGGCTATCAGCAAAAAACATATATTTCATCAAATAATTGCGGATAAAAAAAATCTAAAGGACGCTTTAATCTTAATAAAGTCTACGTTGGCGCCATCGCAATAGACTTAGGCGAATTGGCGGGACGAGTTTGACGCC
This sequence comes from Mamestra configurata, assembly GCA_002192655.3. Taxonomy (NCBI): domain Eukaryota; kingdom Metazoa; phylum Arthropoda; class Insecta; order Lepidoptera; family Noctuidae; genus Mamestra; species Mamestra configurata. Next base: position 3,000 of record NDFZ01000497.1, on the reverse strand, counting down.
TACAGGAGTACAGGCGGGATTACTTCACACTAGCGCGAAATGAGTTTGGAAAAAAGGAGTCTTTATAGTGGGTCCACGCGATACGGATTTTTTTCTGCACAGACTTTGAACACTGAATAAAAATTGTTGCACAGTCAAAATTCTATAGGAGATTATGGAAATCGGTTTCGGTTGGCCAACAGTGGGATAAAACAGGCTGGTCTGTTTGTAACATCAAAATAACAGCTTTCTACTAAATTCGTATCAACGTAATACGATACTTATAACAAAAAGAATGACTGTCTGTCTGTCTACCTGTCGGTATGTTTGTTCCGGCTAATCTCCGAAGCGCTGGACCGATTTTGAAGGGTCCTTCAATGGCACATAGCTGATGTTACAAGGAGTAACTAGGCTACAATAAAAAAAATTGGATTCCGTACCTACTAAATATTAAAACCCAAGAATTGTTGAGCGGACGAAGTCGCAGGCAAAAGCTAGTAATGAATAAACAAAAACAGGACAACAGCTGCAAAAATTAAAAACAAATAAAATACATGACCCCATTGTAGACCAGTCTGCGGGTTGAATGATTCAGACGGCATTATCGAACCGGTACCAGTAATTTCTTTTACTATTTTTATCTGTATTGTTTTTAACAAAATTAAATATTATAATCTGATAAATCCGGTTCCGATTACTACTTTTTGGATCTCAAAATAGATAACGAAAATCAAGTCCTCATTTTGTTTGTTGGTATCGAACAAATTACTTACAGACTAAGTCTTGTGAAGGAGCGCCATAAAAAAATGTAGTTAAGTAAATCCATGTATAGAATATGATTCATGAGACAATTTGTGTTAACTTAAGACCATGTAATATACATACCGACCATGTTCTGACAAATGTAAATTATGATTATTACTAGCTGCCTCCCGCGAGAACGTCGAAAATTATCCCAAGGGAACATCCTACCGGGATAAAAAATATCCTATGTCCTATCCCGGGACTCAATCTCTATACCAAATTTCATTTAAATCGGTCCAGCCGTTTGCGCGTGAAGAAGTAACAGACACACACAATCACAAACTTTCGCCTTTATAATATTAGTGTGATTATTATGATTATGATCATACTGAACTTGTTTAGAGAAAATGTCACAAGACCGCTTCTACAAACATAATACAGGCGAAGATATGATAGGATACGACAGTCGTCCAACAATATTGCGACAGAGCTAAGGATGGTAGTTGAAGCTTGGTGCTTTTTGAGGATATACACATATCTCATATCTCTGTCTGTTTTTCAGCTTACTCCTTCTAAACTCCGCAACGGATTTTGAAACTGTTCAGTAATGGAAAAAGATGGTCGATATACGAGTGAGGTTTTTTTTTTGTTTGGTACGGGTTTGCTCTTGACTCTAGTCTAGGTCAGAGATGACAGAGACAAAGTCGACGATGGAGTGAGCTTACCCAGAAGAAGCCTGTTCACTCTAATTTTGAAGAGATTAGAGTTGTATGCGTTCGGAAACACAGACGCAGGCAGAGAGTTCATCGCCTTTGCTGTGCGCATTATAAGAGACGTTTGATTAGTGTTAATTACTTGCACCCGTGCAAAGCCGGGGCGGGTTACTAGAATATCATAAACCGACTATGACTGTGTTTAAACTATCCTTGTTCCCGTGTGAGAGAGAGTCGGAGCTGTGCTGAACGAATAACTTTTCGCAAAGGAATCATGAATGCATAATAGTAACGAGTATGAAAGAAGAAAGAAAGAAAGAAAATCAATTTATTCTGCCGGAAAAAACGCACAGAACACACACGCAAAAACTAAAAAACTTATCAACTACAATAATTGAAACGTGTCTCTGGTCATACCACAGACAAAACAGAACAAAGTTCCGCAGTTGTCCATGGCATGACGACCGACTGACTGAAAGCGACAACAAGGAAACAAAATAACAATAAACATTTTAGACAGAAAGTAATTGTAGAAAATATACATAAATTCAAGTTGTGCGTCGCATCCGAGCAAGAATCGGTCATTTGCTCAGCAGTATGTCACCGGAAAATTGCAGACTCCGTAAGATTGTAATAAATCTTTATTAGATTATAAATTCTCGATTTATTTCTAAAACATCGTCAATCAATCCCATCCAAATTCAATAGTGTCTTATTTAGAAAAAATAGTTTACAATTTCACGCGATATTTTAGAATCTTACAGCGTTTGCCATTTTCCGGTGACAGGTNGCTTATAAGTTCTCGATTTATTTCTAAAACATCGTCAATCAATCCCATCCAAATTCAATAGTGTCTTATTTAGAAAAAATAGTTTACAATTTCACGCGATATTTTAGAATCTTACAGCGTTTGCCATTTTCCGGTGACAGGTATAAGCTCTGGGTATCTGGTCAAACGCGATGCCAGTGTGTAGCCCCTTCACGGGACATGCGTCACCTCCTTAGTTGCTTGTCGTGCACACTCACTTGCACCATCCAACATTTAAACGAGGCCAATGATAGAGCTGTAGAGGTTGGAAAAAAATTAATTTACGTCAATCGACACGAAAACAAGAAGTTCAAGATCGCGAGGAGCGGAAAAGGGAAGAGAAGCCTTCTCCCTACTGTGGTGTTGCTAAAAATAAACAAACAATTATAAAAGTGAAAGCGCTTCGAGACAGAAATATATTGTTTACTAGTTTATTCAAGGTCCAACTTTCAAAACCGATGTGGCAAGTGATAAACGGATAACCCGTACCTTAGTCAGTTGTTTTACACGTGAATTTAAATGCAATTGTTATGCTTTTTTCTGGATTTACGAGTGCAAAATTATTGTAACATGTTATCTCTGTCACCGGATAATTGCAGACGCCGTTAGATTGTAAAATATCGCGAAAAATTGTAAAGAAAAGAAAATTAAAAAAAAAGAGAAATTTTATTTGCTCAAACATGTGTACTTATAAAAAAAGGGAATTAAACTTTTTTTGTGAACTTTTTTTCTTAATAAGACGGATATATTGGAAAC
>NDFZ01000496.1:0-11091 GCA_002192655.3 Mamestra configurata | reverse complement strand
ATCACTTTTTTTTTTTTTTTCATGACAAGCTTGCCACACTATTCCTCACCACTGCAACTCCTGAAAGTCAGAATCAACAGTCGCGACTACTACAAAAACGCCGCATCAGTTGAATTATTTCTCTTGAACTCTGTAGAAACGATTCAACTATCTTCGATCCCGCAATGAAATTTATCAGAAAAAACTGCGGAAGAGTATGATACAAAAATATAATTTCCAATTCCCGCTACAAAGTATTTAGTTTTATAATCTCTCCTGCTTTGTTCTTTCCATAGTTTCCACCAGAAAATGCAGTTTCCTAACAAAATACCTCATCACTCAACCGAAACCATTCCATATATTACGGCATCTACGTCCTGACTCCTCAGAGCTCTGCTTGCGCAAATTCAGCGGTATAGTTAGCGCCCCGGGGGATTTCATTTAGCAAATTATAGACGCCTCAATAGTGGAGGTTTGCCGTAATTCTGTAAGGCATTCATGTGGTGTAATGTTTAGGATGCTTTAGTTGTGTTTGTTTATATTTCAGAAGTAGCGGTTCCCCTCGGGCCTGCGGACCGCGAGCGTTGGGTTGCTCGCTGTCCGATTACCACCAGGCCCGGGTCGACGGCGTGTTGTGTTTCACGCGCGCTTCAAAGAGATGTCAGCATAGAAGATGGGGCCCGCCAGGGCCAGAGCCTGCCAGGGTTGCGGAATTTGTTCGAAAGAGTCACCGCGGCCCTGGAACGCAAAGGGCTTTAGAAGGAACACGGATGGGTTTTAGTCAGTAAGAGTCTGACACGCCCTTCCGCTCCACCCAGAGCCGAAGAAGTTATTTGATGATTTCCCATCCTTTAAAAAAAAAAAAAAAAAGCAGTTCCCCGCGAAGTCTTTCGCGTGTGTTTATCATGGAACCCTAATTCTTATCTATCTTCTATATAAATATAAATGAATCGCCAAATATGTTGGTAAGCGCAAAACTCAAAAACCTTTTTGTGTGTTTATTATTGTCAGTAGAAAGTTCTTATGAAAGAAAATTTGGAAAAAAAAATTACATCCGGGCGATGCCGGGGCGGGCCACTAGTTTTAGAATAAAAATAGGCTACGTTACTTGTAATAACATCTGCTAACTGCTAGTGCATTTTGCCAAAATGGGTCAAGCCGTTTCGGAGATTAGTCGCAACAAACAGATTGACAGCCAAAAACACATTCAAATTTTTGTATTTTGTGGATCCTTACCTCAGTTAGCAAAAAGAATCCTTAAAGGATCACTTTGTTGTCCGTCTATACATCTGTCAAGAACCTTTTTCTCAGGCACGCGTGGAGGAATCAATTTGAAATTTAATATCAAATACTTCAGGTCTACAACCCCTTGGAGCAGTGAAAAAATCAAACTTAACGATAAGGCCGTTTATGGCGCATGTTTTGACGCTCGCAAGGGAATTCAAACCTATAGGGGACTTCCCGTTGAGCAAGCATGTATTGTCCATGATACATTTTTGAATGGGGTTCGAACACTTTTGTATGGGATCTGGCATAGCCACTAGCCCCCTTTTTTTTTTTTTTTCAAAATCATCACAATGAGACATGTGTACATGGGTAGAGGACACTTAAACAAACAAAAAATGTTAGCAACATGGTGCCCTAAAGTGTCACGTTGCCATTGCATCTATGAGAATCCAGAGCACAGGTCTAAATCGAATAAGCGATTAACTTTTACAACTAAGCTTACACCGAACGTTAGGTAATTGGAGCATCACCGTAGGTAGGGCTTTAGCCGAATAGAAATTGTCTTAGCCACTAAGACGTTGTTGATAATTGTATAAGCAAAACCAGCTATGCAATTCTCTAAATACCTCACCGTGAAAACTTAGTTAAAGTGAAGGTGAGTTGTTAATCCAAACAAACAAGACGTAATAACAGTTCCTTTCATCCTCAATCCACCCAAAAGCTAGTTTACACAGTGCGAGCTGCTGACCAGACAGTAGACAGATACTCGGATTGCCCTCTCGTATGCCAGTAGCTCGGGGCGCCTTAATGTCCCAATTATAGTAGCTGTCCAGTCTCTTACGAGACGCAGCACACAGTACAGGTTCCGCTTGTAACTGCCTGGCTGACACTGGCGAGCTACTACCGAACGCGTCCTAATGATGCGAGCGATGCCCGAGCTGCTGCCACATGCGAGTTACTTACTGTAAGTCAGGCGAGAAGGTGGGTGTTAACAAAACAGTGTTAGAGAAAGACAGACTACAGAAGAGTTAAATGATATTTAAATGATAAATGATATTTATTTTGTAAGTAGGTTAAACATAACACTTTTAAACGTCAATCTTTTTTGGTCATTTTTAAACTAGATGAGGCCGGTGTTTCATAGCTGACTACCCTGAGAAGAAACACCGATNAAGTAGGTTAAACATAACACTTTTAAACGTCAATCTTTTTTGGTCATTTTTAAACTAGATGAGGCCGGTGTTTCATATCTGACTACCCTGAGAAGAAACACCGAAACAAACTCAGAGGTCAAAGTCTCTTTGAAAGTCCATACAATCGTACTGGTAAAATGATATGAGAACCATGTGGTTAATGTCTGAAGTGGTATTTTGAGGAAAGTAACACACAGATTTGAGTGGACCTGTCCAGACAGTGCAAGCATTTGTCAGTTATCGTGTAGCTCAAACTTAGAACTTTAAGGAACTCAACGATTTGACGAACAATACCAAAGTAAGGACATTTGGGTAGGCCTACTAGTAGGGTTACTTCTACATTTACAATTTATCCTAGTATTGATGTATGAGTGTACTAAGTACGATGGTAGACTACACGGATAATTCNTTTAAGGAACTCAACGATTTGACGAACAATACCAAAGTAAGGACATTTGGGTAGGCCTACTAGTACCCTACTACTACTTCTACATTTACAATTATCCTAGTATTGATGTATGAGTGTACTAAGTACGATGGTAGACTACACGGATAATTATTAAGAACGCAAGCTGTTTGCATAACAATGCAGAGATATAATATTTCACAGTCAAACTCGAATTAGATTCGAATCTAAACAGGTACTTTTCTAAAGTTCACTGAATCCGAATAAAATCTATCCAATTTAATGTCCGCTTCTTCAAAATGTTCATCCAACCATACTTCGATTAATACCTCGGCATAGCGTTAAATATTATAAAGGCAGCAGACAATGGCATAGAATAAGTATTTATAGAAGGGGTACCGTTCTGAACGTTGTCTAAATGCCTGCAATATTGACTGCGCAGCGTTCCTTGGTTCTGCCAGGGTTGCGGAATTTGTTCAAAAGAGTCAATGCGGCCCTGGAACGTAAAGGGCTTTAGAAGGAACACGAATGGGTTTTAGTCAGTAAGAGTCTGACACGCCCTTCCGCTCCACCCAGAGCGGAAGAAGTCATTTTCTGGGCACAGACTCCAACATGACTNATGGGTTTTAGTCAGTAAGAGTCTGACACGCCCCTCCGCTCCACCCAGAGCGGAAGAAGTCATTTTCTGGGCACAGACTCCAACATGACGTTTTTTTCCTTGCACAGCTACCTTGCGGCGGCGCATTTTCATAGCACATCTTACTCGCTCTGCACAGCTTAGCATCAGCGGAGATGGACTCATAATTTCGCAGCTTTTACATTCTCGCAGCATAGCACATCTCTGGTGGAAAGGCACCCTTACGTAGTCAAGCTCTTAGCTGATTAAAAAGAGTGAAAAAAAAGTATTTAATGCCACAGAACTGACAAGCATACGAATTATAAAAATTACTTAAAATTCAAATCATCAAATGACTCCTTCCGCTCCGCCCAGAGCGGAAGGGAGTGTTAGACTCTTAGGGCGCCCACACAAAACCGCGATGCGATGCGATACGACGCCGCAATCGCAGGAACTTGTACGTGCGAGCTCGCAGATATTCGCGATGCGTTGCGAATTCACAGTTATGTGTGGGAGCCCTTACTGACTAAAACCCATCCGTGTTCCTTCTAAAGCCCTTTGCGTTCCAGGGCCGCGTTGACTCTTTCGAACAAATTCCGCAACCCTGGCAACTACGGTAATATGCAGTTGGTCTTAAAGTAAAGGCAAAAAATTATTATTATTTTCAATAATAAAAGTAATTTAAATCATTTAATTAATTAAGAGCTTCGGCCCACAAATGAAACTACGATGTGATTTTCGCTTCTATTCGTTTATCTTGTTCTATGACAACGTCTGAAAGTGCGTCTTCTCCGATTAATTTACTGGCAACCCACGATTTGTCTACGTCGCTCACTGATTGACGATGCTTTGCAACAGCGGTACTGATTCTGTTGTAGTAACATTTGTTATGTTCGACCTTAGCTTGTTTTTGGGTTGTAATTTGGATTGTTTAGATGTTGTGAATTGACTTGCCTCTTGTGGCTTTGACTGAAAGACTTGATTGTTTAAGTTATAGTGTCTAGTATCTGGTCTAGTCTCCAATTTTAAGAAATTTACATTACAGGCAAGCGGTAGCCGATAAGTTTGTTACGGTATCCGCTTCTCTACTATTCTATATTTAGGTTCATCAATAATGGCAAAAATTGAAGACGTGGTATGTGGACGTAACATGTCTTCACTTTTGGTTACCCACACTTTGCCCACATGGTATGGATTACGGCCTATAACCTCTTACAAAAAAGCGGCTTGTCTGCCAGTGTTAGAGTCATTAGAGGATAATTATGTAAAACTCACCTCTTATACAATGTGGAGACATCAATATGACAGTAAAACTTTCCAATTGCTTAAAACGTCAAAAAAACTCAAACTATGTAGTCAAGGACAGTGACTACTATTCTGACGAAATATTCGAAGCAACCTGTTGCAGTTAGTGACATCAAATCTGTGAAAAAAGACAACATATTTGTATGAACTAGTATTGCCAGTCTATTGACTTTTTGTCGTATCAAAATCAAAAGTAATTTATTTAAATTAGGCTGAGTCTTAGCACTTTTTGAATGTCAACATTNTGTGGAGACATCAATATGACAGTAAAACTTTCCAATTGCTTAAAACGTCAAAAAAACTCAAACTACGTAGTCAAGGACAGTGACTACTATTCTGACGAAATATTCGAAGCAACCTGTTGCAGTTAGTGACATCAAATCTGTGATAAAAGACAACATATTCGTATGAACTAGTATTGCCAGTCTATTGACTTTTTGTCGTATCAAAATCAAAATCAAAAGTAATTTATTTAAATTAGGCTGAGTCTTAGCACTTTTTGAATGTCAACATATAGACCGTCCCCCAAAACGCCCGCCCGTCACCACTTCCTAGTGCTTTAGCTGGAAAGAAGAAGTGGCGCAACAAACGTCTCGTCCTTGTCGTCTCTACCTTGTATAACATGCCTAAAAACAAATTATTTTTTACTCAGATCAGTTTTATGTTCATCATTACTGATTGTGACTTTGTTTAGGCCTTAAGGTATTCTCTTAATATCCACAAAGAAACAGCCTAAACTATTTCAACAACAACAATTCCCTACTCCAATTGATATGCTAGCGGCTAGCAACAGTAACGATGGAAACCAGATTGCCTTCACAACACAAATGCATTTAGCTGTGGCGTTGGTACGTGCTAACGGAGTGCAAACTGGCTAGGTACAGCTATATGCCAGTAGGTAATCCGATGATTCTGTCATAAATGCTGAGCTGGTATAGAAGTTATAATAGAAGAATAAAAACGTGGGAATGGAAGAAAGCTTTGAAGTTATCGCGAACTGTTTTATTTTAAAATATGAACCTTCTTATAAATGTGATAGGTTCAATGTTTACGCTTCAACGGCTTAAATAGGTTTATACACATGGGTGAAGACACTGGCCGAAGCATGTTACATGTTTAAGTTAAAAATTATCCCAAGGGAATATACTCCCGGGATAAAATATCTCATGTCCAATTTCAGGACATGGTCTATCCGTGTCATCAAAATTCGTCCAGCCGTTAAGACGCTAGAAGTAATAACAGACATACAGCGTGAGTTCATTTCGCATTTACAATATTAGTATGATGTAGTACGGATTTGAAAACAATTGTGAGCAGTCACGAGACACCTGGCAGATGTGAAACATCGAAATTATTTTGTACAAGTAATATGCATAAAAGAACAGATAACGAAAGGAACTAAATATGGCATAATGAAACAATACATATAGACTGTATTTACATATACCATCGTGTAGCGTCGTCGCCACGGGCATGCGTCCACGCCAACAATCGGTTTTACCCGCGGCTATAGATGTGTCACATTAAAATAGTAGACCATCGCCTGGATACTTAGTCAGGATGCATATTGCATACTTATTTACTTCATCAAAATCAGTTAAACTTACCTAATCTGTATTCGACGTTTCTTTTACTTCGAAAATGGTGTTGATGGTGGAAACTTTAAAAAATTGTCTCCTGACTTCCATGTCACTTGGGGTCGGCGCAACAAGTTTTTTTTCTTCCATTCTATCCTATCAGCCGTCACGCTATCACTAACTCCCTTTTCTTTCATATCACTCTTAACACAATCCATCCATCTTTCTTTGGCTTCCCTCTCCCTGTCCATCCATCCACATTTATATTCATTACTCTTTCAGTTGCATGCATTTCATTCCTCCTCTTCACATGACCATACCAAGCTAAGCGGTTCTCTTTCAACTTTTCCGTCTCTGGCGCCACTTTAAACTACCTCTAATGTACTCATTCCTCACTTTATCCATTCTCGACACATCCATCTCAACATTCTGATCCATACAGTACGACAGGTCTTATCACGGACTTATAGATTTTGCCCTTTAACTTGAGGGGCATCCAACAAATAAATTGAAAAAAAAAAATATAATGTTTAAGAAAATTATTACAATTATAACAAGTATGTTAAGTTGAAGACTTCAGAAGAGGTGGTGAAACGTGCTGTTAATATTATTAAATACTTAAATGCAAGTTTAATATAAATTCACAATTTAATTTCGTTGAAATCTCTTCACCCTTAAACTTTTCGAAATTGCGGGTTCCTTCAAAATTCAATTAATTGGTTTCCTGCTACTTTACTATTTTGATATTTACCTTGTTTAACCTTTTGGCATTAAAAATAGCCAAGAAATTATTCACACCTACCTACACGATGATTAACACTGTACCTCGCACGAGGAGATTAATATTTTATAACTTTGTAAAAGTACAACCAACACAATAAACACAGAACTGTAACAGAATAAACGCACTACCTGAAAAGGGGTCATTGTACTCATCATTATGAACAACTTTTAATGTGGGACCAATCCAGAAAACGCGAAAAAAAAAACTTCTTTTCAGTACATTTTGTCGAGTTGTGCGCACATAAATGTATGACTTGAGGCAGTTCCCATTGTAAAAGTTGTACATACTGATGATAACAATGACCCCGTAAGAGCTATTGCGTTTATTCTGTTACACGTTGTAGAATACAATTTTTTTCATTATTTGACACCATAACAAATGATTAACAACTCTAAAATAGTAGGGTGTAACAATAAGCGGTCTTATCACTAAAAGCGATCTTTTACAGACCTCTTTAACGAAACCATCAAATAATTTATGATTCCCAATCATTTATTCAATACCTACCTTATTGTGACAGCGACTGTACATAATAAGGGGCATTCTAAATTTAGCACAGTCTCTCATTCAAGCCAGCAAATTCTAAAACCAGCATAAAAGTCCATTAACATCACAGTCACAAAGACAATCCACATTTTATTTTTGTTTAATTATTTTCCCTTATCTTTGCCGCCAAAATATCTCAGCCCAAAACATTTTTCCGTTACGAAAAATCTATTGTTCCCGTTCCCCCTTCGAATTTGAAAAGGCAAAATGGCGGATAAAATTTTACGTTCTGTTGGCTGGCTCGTTGCCCCGACGACTTAAATTCGTTGCAAAATAGGCTTGAGCGGTAATAAGTATGCGGGCGGACGAATTTCCAAAGTTTTTAGCAAATATTCTTGTTTCTGAGAAATGTTTTTAGAGAATTTATTTTGCTGGTACAAAGATAGCGGGGCTTTCAAAATTTGTTGGTGAATTACTAGTAGGCTGAACGATTTGCAATTTTTGACTGCGTTTGCCATGGTCAGTGTGTGAACTGAGACATTTTCTGCTTACAAAAACAAAATAAACCGTCATAGGTTGTATATGTTTAGACGGTCTTCTGTACGTTATAATGTATGCTATAGTGGATGTAGATAAAAAGGCTGTTAGGTTAAACTAGGATTGGTTGCGGATTTTCTTCGAGGGAGTCACCGCGGCCCTGGAATGCAAAAGGCATTAGGAGGAACACGGATGGTTTTTAGTCAGTGAGAGTCTGACACCTCCACCCAGAGCGAAAGGAGTCATTGATGACTTCTTCTCCTTGAAAAAAAAAATACTAAACTACGATTCGGGCAAATTACGTCAGTGGGCGCTGCCGTTAGGAAAAAAGTCTCCATGCAACGTTGTGTCTGAAGACGGACAGCAGCGCAGTTGCCTAGGCCGATCCAAAAAGAGGTGCCGTGTTGAACTGAACCGCGTACCTTGAGGTCTGATACGAGAAATGCGGGAAAGAGTTCCTGCAGAGGTTATAGAAATGCAAACAAAAAGATGTAAATGTGTACATTTGTCAAAGTATTACAATAGAAGTTTTTATGAATGAAATCTATTCATATTTTAAGATTTTGATTGAATATCTTTGGATACCTATTATTTGTTACCGCACATTGGGTATTAAATTTCGTAAGGCCGTGCCATAACATTATTCCAAAACTTTTACACCGCCCAAACTTCCTAAAACTTGTTTAATTTTGAAACTACGCACACCACTTCCGCGTAATAAACCAACAAAAATATTATTAAAAACTTTTACACACGAGTAATATTGCAAGAGGAAAATATTGACAGAGGGACGCGGTGTTGTAGCCAAGTATTAATGAGCACCGCTAGTATGAACATCATACATACAGAATAGTAGATACAGAAGGTCGGCTCCGTACAACTAGTGAAAACAAGTGCTAGCACACATAGACGTGTACGTACGGCGACCCCAAACAAATGCCGGTTGCGAGTGCGCTTGCACTCGTTGTATGCTATTGTACGTGAAGCGTGTCTATGTGTGCGTGCGTTTACGCTCGTTGTATAGAGTTGAACTTCTGTTTTATTCTGTGTTACAAACATGGATAAAATTCACTTGCTCCATATTTGTTTTAATTGGATTGCTGCAGTTTATTAATTACCGTACATCAGATGATTGTTTTATGTCGTGTGTGAGCAATTTATACTTAACTAGTGACCTGCCCTGGTTCGTTTACTTGAGCAAAACATTGTTTCAATCGTTCTCTGAAACCTTAGCTTTTTAATAAACAAATCAAATCATCATCATTATTTTAGATTAAAGACATGCTAGAAAAAGGTCTCGCCTAACCCACATTGACCAGTTCTGTTCGTTTGGCCTTCAGTGGACTCCTGCGGCATACGCCAGGTCATCAGTACACCCTTATGCCTTCAAACGCTGCGTCTTTCGGTCCGCGGTCGCCAGTCCAGAATCTTTCGACCCCATCTACGAACAACGTGCCCTGCCCACCTGGGCAGGGCTTCATCTCAGGGTTCTCTGGGGACCTCTGGAAACTTCTGGAGACCTCTGGGGACTAACCTCAGTTAAGCTTGGTCCTCCCACGGATATCTTCATTCGTGATCTGATCAAACAAGAAAACTCCGAGCATAGCCTTTTCCATTGTCCTTTGGGAGATTTTAAGACCGTTGAATGACATTCCTAAAATGTGGTAAAAATAAGATACATTACATACATACATACAAAAATAAAAAAAACACATTTATTTTGAGACTATGATTAGATTGCGAACTTTCCTTTAAAATAAGGGGAACTGATCTACTGATCTAAATAGCTAGTTGGCTTAAATACCACGCGAAACGATTTGTCGGACAACAGTTTCCATCAAAGAACAATGAACATAAAATATAAAATAAACTACACAAAATGTAAAAATATTAACAAAAAAAAAGAAAGGTAAATAAACCCCACAATCCCTGTAGAGGAAAAAATGCCAAAGACTCGAATCATAATACCATCATTCTGATAGTTCGCCAAAAGTAAAATTACCTAGTGGGCTCCCAAGCTTAATCGGATTGATTCGGATAATGACATCATCTCTCAAGGGGCACAAATCCAAACCCATGTTGTCTTATTGTGTATCGTGAATTATTCAGGGGACGGGTGGACGAGTGATGGGTTCTTTGGCTCGGCTGTGTTTAAAAATGTTGCTGTCTGCAAAACAAAGAACGGACTATTACTTTCAGATTCTAAAACCAAAGGCTTTATTTTTTTAATTCATTTATTTTCACCATTATTTTGTGTTCACGTGATTTTTAAATTGTCTGTAACTTATCAAGATATGTAGCTACACAATCTTCGTCTTAATAGATTGGTTATATTTTAACATTGGATTCCCCAAGAAACCTCTGCGAAAGATACAGGCACTACTCAATTGTATTATTTCGGATTTTATACGGTCTCAGTACGTGTTGCGCCGACCCCAAGTAACATGGGATAAGGGCAGGAAGATGATGATATACGGTCCCATTAAAATCAATGGACAATTTTTAACACAACGTTCAGTAAGTCTAACCAAAGATTTCACGAAAAAAATACACTGAGTATAGTGATTTTATTTTGATTTAAAATAATAAATTGCCAATATTTTTTGTGTATTTTTATTAGCTAATTTTTTTTCTTGTAAGTATCTAAATGCGTTTTTCTTGTTTTTTCTTACCATTGTCCTTATTTTGGTGGTCTGAATGATTTCTAAAAGTTTGTCCATCTATTTTGATGGGACCTTATATAATAATCATCGTTATCATAATCATTATCACTATCTTAGCTTATCAGAATATCAGTACGTACACAATACTTCTAGTATGTAGTTAAGTTAATCAAATACTCGTAAATGCTCGTCTCTATGTCCATAAGAAAATTTTGTTTTGTTTTCTTTCTAAAACGAATTTCTTACCCAAACTGGTACGTATCAACAACAAAGATACAAATGTGCATGCGGCTTTAGCTCCGTCTAACTAACTTTAGC
>NDFZ01000495.1:0-11085 GCA_002192655.3 Mamestra configurata | reverse complement strand
AAATAAATAAGTTTACATGTTCTTATCACTCAGAAATTCGTCAATCGCATAGTAACATTTTTCTATTAACAACTGTTTTAATTCTTTTTTGAATTGGGTAACATTCAATTTTTTTATGACATCTGGTAATTTATTGTAGATGCGCGGTCCCATACCCAAAACGCTCTTTCTCACTAAGGCAGTATTACAACGCTGATTACTTAAAGAGTTTGCGTATTGGCTACGAATTGCAACATCTCGTAACGTTGACACTTTTTCGAATAATCTCATGTTTTTTCTGTTTATGGATGGGTGACAACTTTCTTCTTCGTTTCGAGTCGATGGTCCTTAGATTTTTTGGGCCCAGTAGGTGGCCACGTCAATTGCTATTCACAAACAACCGGTTCAGTACCACGACCGAGAGACTGGCAAACAGTGCAGTCTTAATGTACTAAGTCTAAATGTAGTGTGCAATGAAGTTAATTCTATATATCTTTCTAAACTGGTGAAAACATCAGAACATAAACTCTCCAAAACGTGGAAAATAGATTACTTTAACTCTTCAAATTCTGATGGGTATTAGTAAGTTTTTACAAAATCATTTCAGCCGAAAGACGTCTACTGCTGGACATAAGCCTCCCCCAAGTGTCACCACATTGTCCGGTCTTGTGCGTATATGTGACGCATAAACGTTTTTGTATGGGCGTTAATGGCTGCGACACAGTTTATAACTAATTATAAGGCATTATCGTACATAATTTTATTGCAATTTGTGTTTTAGTTCCAATAAAAGTTATTATTATTATAGTTATTATTATCATCTAGTAGACTCACACGACTTTCACCGGGTCATCGGTACACAGAGCAAGATCTCGATTTGAAATTAAGCAGAGTATCACCCTAAGGAAGTCGTGTGTATAAGCTATTATTCTCATAATTCTAATGTCGCTTCAAACTTAGATCACTTACGTCACTACTAAACTTATCTTTGATCGACTACTACATCATAGATAATGCTACCACCAGTCATGCTGATAATATTTAGTATAAAAGCAAACACAATATGTGATCGACGCGGAAAAGCGCGAATCAATCATGGCAGAAGCTACAGATATATTAATACAAATTCCAAAAAGTAGAAAGCGTGTCACTACTGAACCTTTAACTGCAATAGTTAAATATTATCTGAAAGAAAAAATAGTCTACAAAGAGGTAAATCTCTCTCTTGAACAGAAAAAATCCACCTCGTGGTATGAATACGTGCACAACTATCGGGTTAGTCAGAGTCAGCAAGTTCGTGAACGAACAAAGGTGGGTAATTGTCACAAGCTCGAAGACCACAAGACATATGTGTTACTGAACGTGAAAATGCTGAACAAGAATACAGATGAAAATGGACGAAGTACCAGGACACGCGAACTACCAACACTAGAACAAGCAGACACCGAAGATGTAAAGAGATATCACATAGAAATCAAATTCAAAAAGCCGACTGGCATATTCTGTTTCAACAAAAAGTTTCAAACAAACATAAAGGTTTATCCCACAGTCGTTGCACCATTTCCAGAAGACCCATTCATGACAGCGCTGGACAAAACTCTGACGCGACTGTATTCTTCGAAGAAGCATGAAATTAATGTGAAAGCTGAACTAGAAAAAAGATGTTTCACTCCATCAAAAGTGATAAAAGTATCATTTGTGGTCGCTAACAATACGGATGTTATCATTTCACTAAAAACTGTAAGTAAAATAAAAACTTAGTGAAACCTCAATCAATCACCAGTATTTTACACAAAGTGACTAATATCTACAATCCACTAACTGAGTAACGATCAAATATCGACAAGACGACTGATTGACCTCAGCAAGCATTCGACGATCAACCTGCTGCCGTGGCTGTTATTATTTGGCCTCAAGCTCTTTAATTATAATTAATGACACCTGATGAGGAAAATATTAGGGAAAGAACCGGAGGCAACGATGTAACTTCAACCGATCTAGGAAGTGATAGTGAGCTTGTCTTATCTGCCAAAGGGCTGATAGTGTTAAAGCAGACAAACCTTGAGTGAAGAAGGCGAACCAGTTACACAAACAGGGGATCCCCTGGCTTATAATATAGATGATATAAAGGAAGTAGCAGGAACAGTCTAGATGCGGATAGTGGAGAACAAGGTAGTGATTTCAAACAGTGGGTTTAGTGAAGTATCTGTGTTATTAATAACAATAGTGAAGATATAGTGGCAAGTTATCGTTGACGACAGAAAAACTGTCCTTGTACTAGAATAATTAAGAGACTGATATTCAAAACACAAAGACTAATGATTGTGAAGCAATATTTACTGTGCACAAGTCATAATATTAGATGTAACTATTTATTAAAATAATTTGAGTTCTAACACCGCTAATGTCAAAATCGGTAAACTGTAAGTATCGGTTAAGTAGGAATTCGGTATTGCTATGGCAATAAAGTGCATTAAGTCCGCCCATGTGCCACTATTGTACATAAAGCTTAAATAAATAAATAAAACCGAGTGAAGTAAAGTAGTCGCTACTGTGGCTTTCTGTTCAATACTATCAGTATTGTTTTCACATGCAGTGTTTTCTTTTGTGAATAACTCCTCACTATTGGTTCAAACTCTCGTGTTTGAGTTTTCTTGTGTTTCGATTAAAAATAAAAGTATTAAGTACAAAATTTTACTTCTACGGTCGGTGTTAGAACGTTAGCAATGAAATGTGTTCATTTATACTCAAAACCAGTAAAAACATGTATTTCAAGTTACGTGTTTAATTTCTTAACCAAACTAATAATATATGGTTTCAAATCTGCAAGTTATCTTTTTCCATTTAAACGCAAAAAGTATCTAATGCAATTTTTTTTAATATTTTAATGTATCACGTACTATGAAAACCTGCCACTAATTGAAACCACCAGTTACGGTTTGATACCTACTGGGAGTTTTGATGGAAAATCTTTGCCCGCCTAAAGACCAAAAGGCTTAGTGTGAGTTTTTAACGTACTCGATCACGTTCACGTACTTATGTCAAATTGTATGGAGAAAAAAAGGTTTTCCGTATTGTCACAAGACGGAGCTTATTCAGTTTCAATACAAATTGACATTTACGCTAACGTGATCGAAAACGTTAAAAGACTCGCACTAAGCCCACTGTTTAGACCTATACGGCATTCGCTACCCAGTGCGGTTGCGTTCTTTCTACTTCTTCTGTTCAGCTCGTGGCTAAAGAATAACAACCACACGGGTTGGCAAGGTTAAGCTACGCTTGACAAGGTTGGTCTGTGGGTGGGTGACCATCTTTTTTTTTAAGGGAGGGACATCATCAAATGACTTCTTCCGCTCTGGGTGGAGCGGAAGGGCGTGTCAGACTCTTACTGACTAAAACCCATCCGTGTTCCTTCTAAAGCCCTTTGCGTTCCAGGGCCGCGGTGACTCTTTCGAACAAATTCCGCAACCCTGGCAGGCTCTGGCCCTAGAGGGCCCCAAACTAGTCTTCTATGCTGACATCTCTTTGAGGCGCGCGTGAAACACAACGCGCCATCGACCCGGGCCTGGTGGTGATCGGACAGCGAGCCACCCAACGCGTTTCTTTCGTGCCTCGGAAAGCACGTTAAGCCGTTGGTACCGGCTGTCATTTGTAGATCTTTGTAGACGGATTGTCAGAAGCCAGTAAATCTGACTCCAATCTTGTCAAGAACTACCGTGTTACCCAGTTAATGGGTTGTGGAGGTCTGGTAGGCAGCCGCTCCACATAAAATACTGATAATCAGCTGAATCCGGTATGACTGGAAGCCGACCCCAATATAGTTGGGAAAAGGCTAGGCAAATGATAATGAAACCAACCGGATAACGCTACTGCTGAACAGGCTCTTATACTCAGCAGTTACGTCAGACTGAATTTACGTCGTAACTAAATATTTTTTGGCGGGTGTGTCTCCACGCTATCTTTTCAAAATACACTTTTATCGATTATATCTATGACTTTGTAATCACGTTTTGCTGATTATTAAATAGTACCTGAATGACCGAGCTTTGCTCCTTTTTGTTGTAAACGTTTTCTAAAAATGAAACCTTGCTAGATCGATTTATCGCCCCCGAAACCCCGTTTTTTACTTTTTTTTTAAGGATGGAAAATTCATCAAATGACTTCTTCCGTTCTGGGTGGCGCAGAAGGGCGTGTCAGACTCTTACTGACTAAAACCCATCCGTGTTCCTTCTAAAGCCCTTTGCGTTCCGGGGCCGCGGTGACTCTTTCGAACAAATTCCGCAACCCCCGAAACCCTAAACTTCATGAAAATTGTTGGAGCCGTTTCCGAGATTCAGATTATATATAAACATACAAGAATTGCTCGTTTAAAAGTATTAGATGTTTTGATGAGATAATAATTTACCTTTGTTGCTGAAGATAAAATACAATCTAATAGATAATAAAGTGACATTACAGAATACGACTCGTTGAATCTTAGGTATAACGCCATCTATCGTGAAAATTGTAACTAAATGGTATTGTAGCGAAATAATAGTAACCTTACCCCTATTTTTTGGTCTTATTTGAGCAAACAAAAACTAAAATTCTTTAATCGTCACCCTTTTTATCTTCATCCATAGCCTCCCAGTAAGAGGGTGGGTCTTCCTTAGGTTCATCAAACGCCACACCTGCTTCTTCTACATTTACTACACCATATCTTATAGGATTGTCTCCAATAAACACAGGTATATCGACAGCAGAATTCACATGTGGCAGTGGTAACTTCAAAGTCACTCTTAACACATACTCTCTCTCTATAACGTCCGAGTGTCTTACCGTACATATTTCTGGCGCCACTGGTATTATATTAAACATATTAGATATGCTGTTATCAGGTATTTCTGGGGTCTTCACCGTACAAAAATGTATTACTTTTGACCTATGTAGTTTTCTATATACAGCTGTGTATTTTGTTTTGCTAATCAATTCGGTTTTCACAGAAAAGATAACACCACTTTTATTATTCACTGTAAATGATATGTTTCTTTCACCGCATGGAGTCAAGTATCCTTTATCAAGTACAGCTTCTAAGTTGATTTCATGCTTCTTCGAAGAAAACAGTTTGAACAGAGTTTTGTCTAGCGTAACAACAACTGGTTCATCTGATAGTGAAGAATCGATTCTTGGATAGATTTGTATTCTTTTCTTGAACGTCTTATTCCAACTGAAATTTGCAGTCTTTTTAAATTTCAATACCAAATTGTATTTTATTTCACCTATACTTGTCTTCACTGATGGTGGTACATTTTCTGGTATTGTTATTTCAAATGGGTTTTCGTACGATCCGGCTGTTAGTGTTATGTGATCATCCGTAATCTTGTTCAGCATGTAAATTTTCTGTACTAAGATTGTTTCAAATCCGCGAACCGTTCTTCTGTTTTTACTAGTTCCTGTACGCCACTCACAATTTCCTTTACCAACGAGCGACAGAGCAATGTTCTTGTACTCTGTGTCTTTGTCCAGATGAAACTTCACTATTCCTCTAATAACTTCTCCAGTAATATGTTTTCCTTCTCTGGGAACATATATTAATATTTCACTCGTCACTCCCATTATTATTGTGTTCTACGTCGTTCTTGTGGTATGAGTCGTTTCGTACTAGATTGTCAGATAAATTGCTGATTGTATTATATCGTATTCAATGTTGATAAAAGAAAATAAATGATTCCTGATACAACTTTTTTTTATCAGCTTGTCTACGCGGACCTAGATATAGTGTTATGAAAAAGTGGGCCCGAACTGTCAGGACTGTGTAAAAAGTGCCTGGAAGGATTTCAAGGTGGCGTAAGGCCTGTGACAAGTAAGTCAGGATGAGGTAAAGAAATAATACATTAAAAAGCATGCCAAATCTGAAATCGTGTTTTCCACAAAATATTTCTTCTTAAATCTTGGTTACGATTTTAGGACCGAGCTTAATAAACCCACACAACTAATTGTACGTAGCTTATTTTTTTTCTACTTTTTAAAAACGCTAATCATGAAACTAGAGAATTCATGATCGAGATCTACATCTTAGTATAGATAGTTTGTAAACCTTCGTTATATGCCTAGACTTTTCCCAACTATATGAGGGTCGGTTCCGGTTCCAGTCAAACCTTATTCGACCGTCGACCGTGTTTCGTACACTACAACGTGAGGTTCAATTGAAAACGAGCGTCAGGCAGCTACCTGACGCTCGTTCTGCCGCCCTATTGTCGCGCTGCTTACGTCCTAATGTGAAAGTGGCCTTAGAAAAAAAAATACGTCATGAATTATCTAGGTTTAAAAAGTGAAAGAAAATAAGTTAGGTACATTTTGTTGCAATCTGGTCCAGGATTTCTAAAGTCACGGTGTAGGTGACTCACACTATATTTACCCTTTATTATCATATATATATTTATATATATATAATATTTATACAATCTTCACTAATAAACACAAACAAACAATTATAATACACAAAATAAATAAACATTAAACACTAAACAATAATTAGTAACATTTATATTTATTACACACTATCTAGTTTACCGTACGGTCCATCCGTCATTTACATAAATACACTGGACACGCGCGTCACCTGCTGAATCCCTTTGTCTAAGGCGCGTGACGTAACGCATCGTATGACGTATGCGCGCACGCATTCTTTCGCCGCGGACTCCGAGCCTGCCGATCGCCAATTCGCCAGTCCCGACCTACCTCAGTTANTCATTTACATAAATACACTGGACACGCGCGTCACCTGCTGAATCCCTTTGTCTAAGGCGCGTGACGTAACGCATCGTATGACGTATGCGCGCACGCATTCTTTCGCCGCGGACTCCGAGCCTGCCGATCGCCAATTCGCCAGTCCCGACCTACCTCAGTTACCGGACGCACGTTCGCTTACACTGTTTCTGCGATCTCGACCTACCCGCGCTGAACCGCTGTGTAATCTGTGTTCCTCTGTTTACTGCTTGCGCACCTCGCTTGTTATTTACTGTGCCTTCAAATAACTGTTGTTGTGTGGAGCGAAATATTAAAGTGTCGGACTACTGCACCGGACTATCATTTCTCCAGACCCAGTGAGTGGACCCACACACACCAACCACATAACTAAAACGGTTTTTAAAAACCTAGAATTTGAGATTCGGAAAGCTAATCAACTAATTTATTCTTTACCCATGCTGACTCACATGTCAAAGTCAATCTCTCAGAGAACGAGCCCACTATTTCACAACATATTACAATTTATCAACGATACTCAGGTGACAAATCCGTTCAAAGTCCGCTTCCACTGATGTTTGTTTCCAAAAATATGATAAAAAGTTGTATCAGGAACCTTACTTATTTTATCTTTAGTAACAGCGAATGCGATATTTTAATATCAGCTAGATATGTAATAATCTAGTGCAAAACGAATCATACCACAAGCACGACGTGGGAACAAAATAATAATGGGAGTGACGAGTGAAATATTAATATATGTTCCCAGAGAAGGAAAACATATTACTGGAGAAGTTATTAGAGGAATAGTGAAGTTTCATCTGGACAAAGACACAGAGTATAAGAACATTGCTCTGTCGCTCGTTGGGAAAGGATTCTGTGAGTGGTACGAAAGTAGTAACGTCAACACACGAATATCGAACAAATCAGTTTTTCGCGGCACTGAAACAATCTACGTACAGAAAATATACTTGCTGAACAAGATCACGGATGAAAACATAACTCTAGCAGCCGGATCATACGAAAACCCGTTCGAAATCACAATACCAGAAAATATACCACCATCAGTGAATACAACCATTGGAGAAATAAAATACGATTTGGTATTAAAATTTAAGAAGACTACAAGTTTCAGTTGGAATAAGACGTTAAAAAAAGAAATACAAATCTATCCAAGAATCGATTCTTCACTATCAGATGAAGCAGTTGTTGCTACGCTAGACAAAACTCTGTTCAAACTGTTTTCTTCGAAGAAGCATGAAATCAACTTAGAAGCTGTACTTGATAAAGGATACTTGACTCCATGCGGTGAAAGAAACATATCATTTACAGTGAATAACAAAAGTGCTGTTATCTTTTCTGTGAAAACCGAATTGATTAGCAAAACAAAATACACAGCTGAATATGAAAAACTAAGTAAATCAAAAGTAATTCATTCGTGTACAGTGGAGACCCCACAAATACCTGACAACAGTGAATCTTCTATGTTCAATATAATACCAGTGGCGCCGGAAATATGTACGGTAAGACACTCGGACGTTATAGAGAGAGAGTATGTGTTAAGAGTGACTTTGAAGTTACCACTGCCACATGTGAATTCTTCTGTTGAAATACCTGTGTTTGTGGGAGAGAATCCTATAAGATATGCTGTAGTAAATGCTGAAGAAGCAGGTGTGGCGTTTGATGAACCCAAGGATGATCCACCTTTTTACTGTGAAGTTATGTATGAAGATAAAAAGGGTGATGATTAAATTATGCCGTGTAAACTTATCTGTCGCGAGAATTTGGTGGATGCAAGAAAAACAGAATTCCGGAGCTGCGTGAGAACAATTTTTAGCAGTGCACGTATTTCGGTTCAATTTATTTGGTGAAATTTGTCTGTTGTGTTTGTGATAAATCAGACTGTTACATGGAAGCTCACACAATTCCTGGTGATTTTTGCTTATAATAATAATGACTGCAGTTTATAATATTCAGTCAGGCATTCAACTGGGGAAAAGGCTATAAAGACGTTAATCAATAATAGTGTTTTTAATATTACATCTAAAAGCAGTGTTTCAATTTTATTTGTTCAATAAATTAAACATAATGTTTAGTTGTAAGCTTTAGGTATAAGTATGTTTGTAAGTTCCCAGTTATGATAAACAATATGGGTCAGCGTGGAATAAACAGGTGACAATATTTTCGTAGGAACCAATTGAAACTTAATAAAATAGCATTGCTACCCTTAAATGAACTATTACTATTATTTGATTTTTTAAGATACGATTCTGGTAGGCATTTTTATAGTAAATTTGCGCCCTTACATCCTAACTGACTGAAAACACCGTTTCGATTTTTGCTCGCTGCAAACGAATAAAAACTCCTTAAACGGATGTTTCAAAAATAATATTTTGCCCCAAAAATGTCACTTTGTCAATGTCAATTGTCATTATTTGACATTTTCTAGTTTGCATAATTGTTCCAGGTTTATAGTGTTAACTATTTAGATAAAAAAATCACCTGAATGTTTTGTTCCCATAAAAAACTAGTACCAATATTACTTGCAGTGCAGGAAAGTGTAAATACAGATGCACTACATGCATGCAATTTACGATGCACGAAAGCGTCAATTGAAACCGAAATTGAAGCTTTCCACGAAAAACGTAACGGTAGCACGTAAGCTATATTACTTTATATTGGTTTGGTACAAGCAAATCTGCTACTAAACGGACCGCTCAGACTGTACGACTAATATCTAATTGATCCCTGACACTTATCTTTTATCAACACCGAATTCAACATATTGATAAAACAATCTCCCATGTATCTGATAACTTAGTACAAAACTGATCACCCTTTTAGAACAACGTTAAAATTAACAACCATGGGAGTAGCCTGTGATATATTGATACAATATCCTGAAAAAAGAAAGCACGTAACTGGTGAACCTTTAAAAGGACTAGTGAAGTTTAATCTGGACAAAGACACGGTTTTCAGGAAGATCAGTCTCTCTCTCGTGGAGAAGGGATACTGTCAGTGGGACGAAAATGTACACAGCTATCGTTCCCGCCACGGTAGTCGAGCTCATCAAAGAAGAAAAGTGGGTAACTGTTACGTATTTGAAGGCCACGAAACGAAAATAGTTAAGAAAATTCACTTACTTCATACAGATGAAAATACAACATTTAGTTCTGGGTCGTATGAACACGCATTCGAAATGATAATTCCAGAAAATATACCACCTTCATTGGATACGGAGTTTGGAGAAATCAAATACTATTTAGTTTTAAAATTTAAAAAGCCCAAGATTTTCAGTCGGAATAAGAAATTCAAGACCAAAATAAAAATATATCCAAGTATTGATTCTTCAGTAGCTGAAAAACCATTATGTTTTGCTTTAGACAAAACTCTTATCAAGTTATTTTCTGCTCACAAACATGAAATTAATTTAAAAGCAGTTCTTGACAAGGGATACCTAAATCCGTCTGGCGAAAGAAAAATTTCTTTAGTTGTGACTAACACCAGCAATGTCGTTGTTTCAGTTAAAACAGAATTGATAAGCAAAACAAAGTATAAAGACGACTTTGCTGTTAATAAGTTTATGACTGATGACCCTAAAACTGTAAGAGATGTGATTTACTCCTGCACAGTGGGGACATCACCAAGTGGGTCTGAGATTACTATTTCACGTATGTTTATTATAATACCAGTAGCGCCGGAACTGTGTACGGTCAGACACTCGAAGATAATAACTAGAGAGTACAAATTAAGAGTGACATTAATGTTACCACTGCCACATGTAAATTCGTCAATTGAGATACCTGTTTTTGTAGGAGAGAGACTTACTGGTGATGTAGAAATAATAGAACCAAGTGCGCCTAAGGAGGAGCCACTGTCTTATTGGGAGTCCATGTCTGAAGATAAATGCAAGGAATAATTTGAGCTCGCATTTGAAATGAAGTATCATTATTTATGGAATCAAAACGATTTTGACGTCAAATATTCCTAAGTTTTGTTTTACTTTATTAATTAATTGAGTGTTCCGTTGATTTTTAAGTTGTTATATTTTTAGTCGTATAAGAAAACAATTTTTATTTCTCCACAAATAAGTACTACATTATTTTAATANTTAATTAATTGAGTGTTCCGTTGATTTTTAAGTTGTTATATTTTTAGTCGTATAAGAAAACAATTGTTATTTCTCCACAAATAAGTACTACATTATTTTAATATTATAAGCATTATCTCCCAAACGTTTAGACACGTTCCTTAGTTGTAAGGAAACAATTTACAGGTTTTTTTTTTACCTAATGCCTAAAGATATTTTCACATTTTCTATGTTTGTAAGCTAAAGTAAAACATCTAATAATAAATAACTAAATAAATTCAAAATATTTT
>NDFZ01000494.1:0-11082 GCA_002192655.3 Mamestra configurata | reverse complement strand
ATACGTTAGACAACATCATGCAGAAATCAGGATTTGAATTTACGCAAGAAATCCCCACTCGCAATGAGTAAGATGTTATGGAACAAGTTACATTATAATAGAGGTCTTCGCCCCCAATACGTCTGCATATTACGCACATTCAATCATTAATGAGATACCCATCGCCAAAATTATTAAAGGTCACAATCAAGAAAACCAGTTTTTGATATAAAGTAACCGGTGAAGAGATGATTCAAAAAAGGGAACCGGTAAAAAATGATATTTCAATGTTCCTGAGTATTGAGGAAATAATTTCATGCATCATTTTATTAATCTTAACGGTCATACCCATGTAAGGACGAAGAATTAAATGCTTGTTTTTTATCAGCCCTATCAGACTCATAATGAATTTTGAGTCTGCTCAAGATTCCTTTTTTTCATATATATATCTCTGTTCACCTTTTGTTTCGTTTCTACCACTGGATTTTAAAAAAATTGACAACCATTGTGGCCATCATTGCGCACCTCGGCTTAATTAACTAGATATCTAGATATTATCAGAAAGCTACAGTGTTGTGTCTTAAGTCGTCTTCGAAAACCAAAAAAATATCTTTATACCTTAATAAGCTAAAAATAGAAACATCAAAGTATAATTAACACGTTCAACAATCAGCAGCACAAAATCTTCTTTTCCAAAAGTACAAGTAGCATTTTAAAAAATAAGACATAATTCATCACTTGCTTAGTTTGACAGGCGCTCCACCAGTGTATATCATCAGGTACTCATCAGGCTAAATGAGNAATTCATCACTTGCTTAGTTTGACAGGCGCTCCACCAGTGTATATCATCAGGTACTCATCAGGCTAAATGAGTACCTGCCAATTCACATGTCAAAATGCGAGTTTATTTAATACTTTCTTTTTTTAAAAGCACTCATAATTCGCTTTCAAATCAGCTGAATTCTTATTTTTAGAGGCTTGCCGCAAACTGCCAACTTTACGGAGCTTTTTATCTTAGCTATTTTTTTAAGCTTCGTTACATGACAAATTTTAATGCGCACTATTTTATTCCAAGAAATATGGTGTAATATTAAGTTCCAATTGAAGGTCTGGCCAACATACATTATTAAAACGAGTTGAAGTTAGATATGAGTATGTATGTATAGTTAGCGCCAAATTAAGATTCAACTATTTAAATAATGATTATACACTAGCAAAAGATTATTTATAAGCATAAAAATATTGTTCACAAACATTATCAACATCAATAGATATCCCAATTTCTTATTTGCATCTCGTGCTGTCAATCTGTGGAATAATAAACATCCATTTATTTCCAAATCAGCAGAAAGCTAAAAAATAAACAACACAACAATGCTGCAAAATTCTTATCAATATTTTTTTTCGACCTTTTTCTCCAGCGCACTTTGTCGCAAAAAATACGTTTTAATTTAATCGATCTTGTGGAGCCGCCTTTATTCGAGATCCGTATAGTCATTATTGAGCAAAAAAACGCTCTTTGTGTACGTTTCCATTCAAGTTAGTGTAGTGGCAAAAAGTGGATGGTACTTGACACTTTTTAGCGATGAACGGCAATGAGAAATTAGACTTATCGGTCAGTTAACAATTTAGTAAATGTGGTCGTTGATTGAATGATAATACTTTGATTTTGCACACAATGTGATGATTTGCAAAAAGTTGAAAGCATGCAAATTCGAGTAAGAGGAAAGTTTACTTTTTTCATTCATTTTTGCAGACATTGCACAGACTTTTGTGAGAATTCCCGTTATTAAAATGTTAGAAGAAACTTTAAAACTTTGTACTTTGATAATACAATAGTTACGCGGTCCACGTAATAAAATAAGTTTTGAAGAGTTTTTTCAGAGTAGTAAATAGTGTTGTTAAAATAGAATATGCTTTGAAAGTAATCATCAACACGTTGAATGCTTTGCAAAAGCATAAGTCAAGCTCCGAAAAAGAAATATTAGTATCATATTTCGGCTTCTATTGTACGCATAAAATATCACTTAGTCTACCGAGATTTGTAACATACAATTAGCAAGCATAATTTAAAAAAAACTAAACCATCACCCTAATGACGTACCAGCAACAGTTTGTAAATCTAAGGTTAGTTTAACGGTCAAAATTCAGTTAACCGTAGTTGCCGTTGCCTCGGTGTCCCGTTAACCATTATTAACAAGATAGTTTAGCCGTAAGATTGAGGAATAATAGTAATTAATTCATTTATTGTAGAGTTAACGACTGCTTATAATTTATGTGGCTCTGGTACAATTAGTATTACGTGGTTACGCTCGTGTACGCCTCTGGCCATTACTTTCTTTCTTTCTTTCTTCGTTATGATCTTGATTTTTTTGCAAATACCTTTTTACAGAAAATTCAAGGTTCTGTAAGTTATATTTGATTAGACAAAACCAACCAACAAATGTCGCTCCTAACTTATAATCAGAATAAGATCAAAGGGAGATGACAATATTTGGAAAGTGGAAGACAGCCATTTATTTTTCCAAATTAATAAAGAATTAGTAGAGAAAACAACAGCATTCATAGTAGTGATTCTGTTACCGAGCTACAAAAGTTGGTTTCATTATCCTTGAGGTCTTTAGCAGCACAGCTTGTTTTGTATTGATCTTAAAAAAGTATTTTATCGTTATTGTAATCTTCTAAAGAGAACATAGATTCTTGCTTACTCACATGTAGACTATCACAACTTGCAACCTGTTACCAAATACACCGTTGAATCCTACACAAAGTGCTTGAATAGCCTCTTACAACTTCAATAAGCTCTTAAATATTCACAAACACTTGTACCCTCAGTAATTTCCCAAGTACTAAGTGCAGTGCTTTCTCCCGAGGGTAAACCACAGTCGGTATTACTTCCATATTACTCGTATCCTCGATCCCACGACCACACAGACTCATCATTATGTCGTAATACCATTTTAATGGGCGCCATCTTGTGAACTAGGTCATTGTATTGCACGGCAATTTAAAAATCTTTTACTCGTTAAATCTTTTACGTGTCCTGAGACCGTGGCGCCATCTATCATTTATGGTTTAGGTGTAAATAATTATCGGTAATTAAGATTCTTGTTTTGTTGCTCACATAATATAATCAATTGATCAATGTATGTATACATAGTATTGTAAAATTTTAATTTGAAAAGAGTAACTATGGAGTTTCTTGTTCGTTCTTCTCCATAAGAATCTACTTTTTGCGAATGGACAACTAGAGTCAATAATATTTTAATTTCAAACTGTAAATTTGACGCTCAAAAGTGCCTTTTAATGGTCTAGTTGAAATAAATCAATACTTTGACTTTGTTTTTTTTCTTCATCTTCTATGCAAGGTAAATGTTGTTACTGCTATGCAAGAACTTTAAGTTTCGTATCAGCATTATTATTTTTCCGTAACTTATGTTTATATACATAATAATACAATAATACAAATATTATTGAATTTAGATTTTATAGTCACTGATAGTCATGTGATTATTTAATCACGTGACTATCAGTGCCTTGAGAACACCAAATTAGTGTTAAACCAATTCAACCTACTTCCATTGTGACACGAAAATTCAAAGGATGTCTGACAATGATATTCACAAAGAAAAAATATGTGATTCAAAGATCACTGCTCACAAAGTTCCTCTGCATTGTGCTTGCCATTAAATACACTTAATATTGCACAAACATTCGCCCGTGGATGCTTCACAACCACAATTTTCTCTCGCTAAAATATTCCTCACGCATTAAGTACTCTCTGCCTCTTCAAAAGCAATTAGGTCGTCCAAATAACTTTTATACCTTTTTGTAACGGTTATTTTATAAAATAAATTTAATTAGGGAAGTTGGTGTCAAAAAACGAAAAAAAAAACAACGAAAAACACTGACTGCCGAAATTAAAGTTATTTTATACTTTGTAGTGTTTTTATTTGGAAGTCGGTTTTTTTTTTGTAAAAACGTTTTTTACTTTCCACTTTTAAGTGGTGGATCCAAGTGACATTACTCCCATAATGAGTGGCTGTACTATTTGCCGTTAAGGAGTTTCTTTGTGTGCCTTCGCAGTCCAAGTCCACACCAGCTCATAGTTAAATATCTACTTTGCTTTGGTACCAGTTTTTACCGATTTTAAGGTGAGGAAGTCAGTGGTTTATCTTTGAAGTTCACAGTACAGTGCAAATGCAATATAGCTATAACTAAACCCAATGCAAAAAGAATAATCAAGATCGGTTGATAAACAATAATTTTATGCCCGAATAAATAGCCCCAAAAACATGTTAATTCAGGTTGACTTGTTTGCATCTGCAAACGCATTTGCGTATCCTTTCACAGCAAACCGGCGTGATGTTATGTTATGAACTGGTGTAATCAATAAACAGACATGCGATTTAGCAATTCCGGGAGAATTGCTATCATTTATTGAAGAGTTCCGTTGCCTACCTCCGAAATCCTTCATCAGATCTTCACCAAATTGAAATGGAGCCAGTTTAGAAAAATACTCTTCCAAACAGAAAAATAATTATCCAAATCGGTTGACAATTGGAGAAAATATCGCTGATCAAGCATATGTCCTGGGATCCCAGCATCAGATCCTAACTTATACTTCCATCATTAGCTCAGCAAGATGAGATGTTGATTTCCACTCACAATCATCTGAATTGCGTTAGAAAGTATATGAAAAACATGGTATGTGCTTTTAAAATTTGAGGGTTTCCCTCGATTTCCCTATATTCCATCATCAGATTCTAACTTGGTGCCAATGGAACCACTTCAGGAGTATAGGCTTTTGAATAAAAAAAGAATCATCAAAATCCATTCATAATTGACGGAATGATCGCATAACAAAAAATAATCCTCCTTCTTTTGAAAGTCGGTTGAAAAGACCAATAATGCGGTAATTTTGCGCGTCTGGGTCATTGTCGTTCGCCCACTTCTGTTATTCTGTGTATATCATATTTAATGGCGATGACTTTATTTCCTTTAGTGTGTTTTTTGTTTTTGCTGGCTTTAAAAGACGGTTGGTTGGATGACCTATCTTTGTGATTAAGATATGGGTTTCTTTAGTGCCAAATATAATTTGAATCTCTTGCTCGTCTTTTTAGATAATAAATCCATATCAACAAAATAAATATGAATTGTTGTAACTACCATCTGAGTTTCATTAGGTGCAGTTTTAGTTTTTTCATAACGGAGTTTATAAGCGTTTCACTATTATCGAGTTTTGCGAAGTTGGTCTGTTCCGTTATGTGTAGATTTTTTTTATATATTATGTTATTTTACTGAAAGACGTCCAGTACAATCATCACCCACTGGCCTGTAATTTTTATATCTTCCAATTTTATGCTCGTTTTCGTTAATCCATGTATTCTCTGAGATTTTATTTCAGATTATTTTCAGCAAAGTTTTTCATAGTACTTGTACTACGGAATTTAACGAGTAAAAAGACATTCGTAAATGAAACGAAACTAATCCTAGCTCATTTGACACACTTTTCGGCTATCGATGCAGGCAAAAACGACGAACGATGAAAAAATCTAACCTTTAAACAAATCTTATTTAATATATCACGGAAATGATGGCAAACTCTTTTGATGAACTAAAACTTTTTTAGCAAAATTCTGGTCTAATACGTTTCTTCTGTGGTGGATAGGGTAGTTATGTGGTATTTGTAATTTTGCTGTTCTTAATGTGCACAGAAAATATGTCAATTGCTGTTATTATTTGGTGTTGTCCTCAAAATCTAAATCGATGTTTGTTGAGGTCAACGTCGACAATGTCGACATGCATTAGCCAATAATGCGTCATATGCTTGTCGTCTTCTTATCATTCAAACATATTATGTATTCTTTGTACATATTTTAGCTCGTTTTTGAAAATTAGTGCCATTTTATTGTGTTGAAGATCCAACCCGCATCTCTGCATCATTAAGCCTTCAATGTAACTTTATCATGTTGAATGTACCAGCATAATTTGCGGAAACTGTGAAGTGCACTTTGACAAACACGTGCAGTTAATAGTGTGTGGCATAGTTGATGCCAATATACCTCTATTTAAGTGATTTAAATCTGTGTAAGGACTGATCCCAGCTTTGTTTCGGGTGTGTAATGTATGTATGATATAATAACAGATAGTATAATATCACTTGAAATAACGTACACATGATATAATTTTCATCCTTACTATCCTTACTTCCTTACTTAATATATTAAGATCATACGAAAAAGCGATCCCAAAACTGGGGTCGTCTAAACACAACGCCAAGCCCCCATGGTGGAACCCTTCTCTAGACCGTCTTCAAAATGACGTAACGAGGAAGAAGAGAAGAATCCAAAATGCAGCCGCAAGCCGGAGACACTTTACCATCCCAATACGTGCTGGCTAAACACACCTACACTACAGCAGCTACGGCAGCAGCCACGGCCAACTAGATCGTCTCTGGCGCTGCGGGAAGTGCAACTCCTTCGCCCTTACGCAAAAAGAATAGGCACCCATGCTCACCTCCGCAGCTTCGGCTTACTGGTCGCCTCCGGCACCTAGCCTCAGCCGCTACGGCTCGCACGGGTGCCTATGCTTTGTTACAGCGGGCGAGGGTTTCTCTCCCTTCGCGTCAAAGACTACGTGAAGTCGGGGTGCCCCGATTTGGTTTTGGAACAGATTCGACATATTTAACTACAAGCAATATTATATTAAACTTTACTTATAGATTTTGAATATTATTTCAACTGTGCATTATATAAAATGTTCATTATACCATTCAAAGTTAGGTAAAATGAAATTATATGTATATGTAACTATATTCACAGATAAAGCGAAAAGGTCTGTAAAAACGAAAAGTAAAACACGATTTGTAAACCAAAAGGCAATTACGGAGCTTGCAAAATCGTGAAAAAACCGCTCTTAATGTGTGTCCAGTGTACCAGCCTGGCTGGCATGAACCGCGAGAAAGTCTTTCAAGGTATTGTGCGAAGAACTACTTTCGTTGCACTCTTCCGGGTCATGGGTCACGCGGACTCAAGGTTGATCGGTCAATTCAGTGACCTGTTTGATTTTATGATTGCCAGTAAGAACATTGTGCGCAGTTGAAGTTGTTGACACTAATTCGTGTGTGCATCATCTTCTTGCCTTTTGGTATGATACCGTGGAACAAGTTTGTAAATAAAAGCTTTCTTCACGGTATTTATTTTCTTTGTAGATTGCTCAACGGTGTAATTGGAATGATAAAACCGACAATACCTCACACGTTGAAAAAAAAACAATATTATCAGAAACTAGCTTTTGTTTCCTGGAGAGATTACAATATAAAACAAAATAAAATTGTTTTCATGAATTAAACATATTATTGACATCAATCCTTGCATGGTCAAGTTGAAAAACTTTCCCAAAATAGTGGCAAGTTTGAGGAACCATACCCAAGATAGACCATAATCCAACCACAGACGGTCATCCACGTTTGACCCACAACAGAATTAGATGAATCAACCCACGTGTAGGTTTTTATCCGTTCGAAGCCAATGTCAAGGTCTTAGTGCCGTTAGCGAGGAAATATTACGGCATAACTGCCGCTGACCTCGAATCATACATCGTAAACTATCATAGGCTGTTGACTTACAACATGATTAGTAGCTATTGATGTTTCTCGTGGATTTCTAATGAATGTGATGATTATTGTCGAGGTATTATTACTAATGCCACACGATATCGGGAAATGAAAAAAATAAGTAGTAGGAAGTTTTCACTACGAATGTGGATGGTTAAAGAGATAGTGGAAGTCCAAAAAACGATACATAGAGAGGAAAAATATCAAGAAAGCTCGCCAGAGCATAAACGCATCGGCGTACCCCCGACGCCAAGCCGCAAATTCGCTGTCACATATTTGTGACTAGTTTGTGTGTTTGGCGTA
This sequence comes from Mamestra configurata, assembly GCA_002192655.3. Classification (NCBI taxonomy): domain Eukaryota; kingdom Metazoa; phylum Arthropoda; class Insecta; order Lepidoptera; family Noctuidae; genus Mamestra; species Mamestra configurata. The sequence goes on along the minus strand of NDFZ01000494.1, from coordinate 3,182 downwards.
CAAGGCACGCGCCTGCTTGTCATGTATACGTGACTGTGGCGTTTAAAAGGTTAACGATAGGAACTCATCAAATTACTCCTTTCGCTCTGGGCGTCAAAAACCCGTCCGTAGGTTTGGGGACTTTTGGTTGTTTTGTTTTAGTCACATCTTAAAGAAATACTTTTTTTTAAATAAAGAAACAAATTCATTTTCAAAAATTGAGAGCGAGACTATTCTGCACGCATTCTGATTCATTTTGTCATTCGGTCTTCCTGCAACTGGGTTTATCCAAAAGTATGTTAAGTTGTTGTTATTGTTCTTTATTAACTTTATTTGTGACTGTGTTACTTAAACTGCTGTTAAGCTCGTATTTGGTAAGTTATGAATATTGTTTCTGTTCATGCACTGTTGTGCCACAGCTGTGTTCCACATAAATTTGTCCAAAATTACTTTACTGACTTGGTAAAGAAATAACTTAAGAAATATTCCCCTGCACATACACTTCCCAAATAGTTGCATAGATCCCGCTATCCACGTATTCCAACATTCTATTACTACAAGAGATGGAAGCTTAAACGCTTTATGTTCCAGCANTACCTTCCATCATTAGCTCAGCAAGATGAGATGTTGATTTCCACTCACAATCATCTGAATTGCGTTAGAAAGTATATGAAAAACATGGTATGTGCTTTTAAAATTTGAGGGTTTCCCTCGATTTCCCTATATTCCATCATCAGATTCTAACTTGGTGCCAATGGAACCACTTCAGGAGTATAGGCTTTTGAATAAAAAAAGAATCATCAAAATCCATTCATAATTGACGGAATGATCGCATAACAAAAAATAATCCTCCTTCTTTTGAAAGTCGGTTGAAAAGACCAATAATGCGGTAATTTTGCGCGTCTGGGTCATTGTCGTTCGCCCACTTCTGTTATTCTGTGTATATCATATTTAATGGCGATGACTTTATTTCCTTTAGTGTGTTTTTTGTTTTTGCTGGCTTTAAAAGACGGTTGGTTGGATGACCTATCTTTGTGATTAAGATATGGGTTTCTTTAGTGCCAAATATAATTTGAATCTCTTGCTCGTCTTTTTAGATAATAAATCCATATCAACAAAATAAATATGAATTGTTGTAACTACCATCTGAGTTTCATTAGGTGCAGTTTTAGTTTTTTCATAACGGAGTTTATAAGCGTTTCACTATTATCGAGTTTTGCGAAGTTGGTCTGTTCCGTTATGTGTAGATTTTTTTTATATATTATGTTATTTTACTGAAAGACGTCCAGTACAATCATCACCCACTGGCCTGTAATTTTTATATCTTCCAATTTTATGCTCGTTTTCGTTAATCCATGTATTCTCTGAGATTTTATTTCAGATTATTTTCAGCAAAGTTTTTCATAGTACTTGTACTACGGAATTTAACGAGTAAAAAGACATTCGTAAATGAAACGAAACTAATCCTAGCTCATTTGACACACTTTTCGGCTATCGATGCAGGCAAAAACGACGAACGATGAAAAAATCTAACCTTTAAACAAATCTTATTTAATATATCACGGAAATGATGGCAAACTCTTTTGATGAACTAAAACTTTTTTAGCAAAATTCTGGTCTAATACGTTTCTTCTGTGGTGGATAGGGTAGTTATGTGGTATTTGTAATTTTGCTGTTCTTAATGTGCACAGAAAATATGTCAATTGCTGTTATTATTTGGTGTTGTCCTCAAAATCTAAATCGATGTTTGTTGAGGTCAACGTCGACAATGTCGACATGCATTAGCCAATAATGCGTCATATGCTTGTCGTCTTCTTATCATTCAAACATATTATGTATTCTTTGTACATATTTTAGCTCGTTTTTGAAAATTAGTGCCATTTTATTGTGTTGAAGATCCAACCCGCATCTCTGCATCATTAAGCCTTCAATGTAACTTTATCATGTTGAATGTACCAGCATAATTTGCGGAAACTGTGAAGTGCACTTTGACAAACACGTGCAGTTAATAGTGTGTGGCATAGTTGATGCCAATATACCTCTATTTAAGTGATATCTGTGTAAGGACTGATCCCAGCTTTGTTTCGGGTGTGTAATGTATGTATGATATAATAACAGATAGTATAATATCACTTGAAATAACGTACACATGATATAATTTTCATCCTTACTATCCTTACTTCCTTACTTAATATATTAAGATCATACGAAAAAGCGATCCCAAAACTGGGGTCGTCTAAACACAACGCCAAGCCCCCATGGTGGAACCCTTCTCTAGACCGTCTTCAAAAAGACGTAACGAAGAAGAAGAGAAGAATCCAAAATGCAGCCGCAAGCCGGAGACACTTTACCATCCCAATACGTGCTGGCTAAACGCACCTACACCACAGCAGCAGTCACGGCCAACTAGATCGTCTCTGGCGCTGCGGGAAGTGCAACCCCTTCGCCCTTCCGTAAAAAGGATAGGCACCCATGCTCACCTCCGCAGCTTCGGCTTACTGGTCGCCTCCGGCACCTAGCCTCAGCCGCTACGGCTCGCACGGGTGCCTATGCTTTGTTACAGCGGGCGAGGGTTTCTCTCCCTTCGCGTCAAAGACTACGTGAAGTCGGGGTGCCCCGATTTGGTTTTGGAACAGATTCGACATATTTAACTACAAGCAATATTATATTAAACTTTACTTATAGATTTTGAATATTATTTCAACTGTGCATTATATAAAATGTTCATTATACCATTCAAAGTTAGGTAAAATGAAATTATATGTATATGTAACTATATTCACAGATAAAGCGAAAAGGTCTGTAAAAACGAAAAGTAAAACACGATTTGTAAACCAAAAGGCAATTACGGAGCTTGCAAAATCGTGAAAAAACCGCTCTTAATGTGTGTCCAGTGTACCAGCCTGGCTGGCATGAACCGCGAGAAAGTCTTTCAAGGTATTGTGCGAAGAACTACTTTCGTTGCACTCTTCCGGGTCATGGGTCACGCGGACTCAAGGTTGATCGGTCAATTCAGTGACCTGTTTGATTTTATGATTGCCAGTAAGAACATTGTGCGCAGTTGAAGTTGTTGACACTAATTCGTGTGTGCATCATCTTCTTGCCTTTTGGTATGATACCGTGGAACAAGTTTGTAAATAAAAGCTTTCTTCACGGTATTTATTTTCTTTGTAGATTGCTCAACGGTGTAATTGGAATGATAA
>NDFZ01000492.1:0-11073 GCA_002192655.3 Mamestra configurata | reverse complement strand
CATATTTGCTGGAATCTCCGCCCTGCCCTTCCGGTTTGAGATGTAAGTCCAGAAGTGTTTAATATTAAGTTATGGTCCGAGTGATAAAAAAGCGCTTCGATTTCATGAACTGGAAGTGCCAGGATGTCGTCGGTTTAATGATGGAAGCATATATCTTCCAGTCATAAACTGGAATCGATGCTAGGTCTACGCATGATCCATGTTCTTGTAACACAGCTGCATATTCCGATGGAGACGTTACAACTTCTTTTGTCTTCAGCGTCTTTTCAATTTTAGCGAACAAACGATCAAGCGGTATGAACGAATGCCCAACAATTGGGAAAATCAATTCAATTTTTTTTAGATGTCTTGGGGCTTCAACATAAAGCCATTTACCTAGCATGCTGATCATACCAGTGTTTTTATTTTGGCCCGAACAACCATCACATACTATACGAAGAACTTTTATATGTTCTGAGATCTCTACATTCTGTAGAAAATGGTAAACCGCACTTATAATTTCATTGCCTCCTTTGGCGTGAGTTGTTTCTTTCCAATTGTAAGAATGTACGTTTTCTTTTCCGAGTTAAGCTTTCGAGTTGCCCTCCTCTATAGCAAAGTGGTAAAAATTAAACTGCCTGTTGAAATAGGCAGATTGATCAGGCAATTTTGGCAGAGGCTGATTTTTTTGACAGTCAAAGCTTATCGTTTTTGTGTCTTGGCTATCTTCCTTCAATATGCTGTAAAACGCTTTGTATTTAAGACCGTGGAGTCTTTTCTGAATCATTAACTCGTTTCTTTTCGTTACATCTTTTCCAACTTTTAGTTGTTCCTGCAACGATATACAAGTAGACGTCTGTTCTCGGGGTGCCGAACCCGATGTTATAGTACCAATTAAATATACTCCAAAAAAAACTTTGTTTTACTTTTAGTTCAGCATCTCTTGAGTCATTATAGATCCGCCACATTTTTTTAATATTCAATCCGGCTGGCAGGTATAGTCTTTTTGTTTGTGATCTGCAGTAATGGCTTTCCTGCCCTTTATTTTTTTCTATGAACCGTTGTACTGAGAGTTTTTTTGCTTCACACAGATGTGATTTTCGATCGCCTCCTCTTGTTTCTTTAATGGGAGAGCCTTCGCTGTTATAAAATTTGGTCATTACCCCTTGGACCCGATCTTTTTTTATTTGTAAAGCATTCAAAAATGTGTCTCGGCATACGGGAACAAGCAATCCGTCTTTAGAGCATATAGTATATTTTATGGCTAATTTCCTCTGGCTATTCGGCTTGGACTTCACCGCTTGCTTGATACTGCAATATCTCAGAATAAAATTATCTTGCTGAAGTTTCGTCTTACATTTATAAAAGTTTTTGTGAAACTTTCTTATATCTTGACATGTAAGTAAGGTACAGCGAAAAGCCTTTTGATTGTGCTCACATCTTGAAAATGTTGGCAATTTCTTGGCTTCGTAGCTGAAAAAAATATTAATAATAAAAATCAAAATGCACACAAACGACAAACACACACAAACGACAAACACAGTAGGTAGGAATAAGTATTACGCGGGAATCGTAACGAATCGCTTCAGGACTACGTTTTTTGCTTTTTAATTTAATTTTTCGCGACAATTATTGGGATTAGTAGTAAAACACAATGTAGTAAAATAAAAATAAAATAATAATAATCGCTCTGCTAAATACCTAATTTCTAATGGGCTGGATGCATCTTGCATAAAACTTTTTTGGAAGAAGTTTGAACACAATATTGACAAAGTTTTACATACCGTTTCTTGCGCTCCACTTCACGCTTCCACGAAGATGGATCGCGTGGTCGTTTCCTAGCATGTTTAGGATCACATTTTTTAACTTATTGGGCTAATTCATCCATATTTTCACATTAAATTCGTTAAAAAACCACACACAAGTTTTCGCCGGCACTCAACAATCGCCATACTGTTTTATTGATCACGTGACGCAAATGCGGTGCTGTTATTGGTCGATTCAATTATGGAGGATTTTGTTACTGGTATGCACTGTTAAAGGGGCTTTTGATTTTGAATCTATTTTTGGTGGGCAGATTTCTGTAGTTTTAGCGGGTTCTGGTACGAAACTAGCCAAGCATTTTAAAGCTATTTTTACGAGGTTTCCAACGGTGCTACTAACTCAAATTTGGTCCATAAGCATTATAGCGGATTTTGATTTTATACCCCTCATTTATGCGTAAGCCATTCATTGATACCGGGCGCCCTCTAGTGATGAATATTACAAACAAAGATGTCTCAACCTCCTGCTCCCGCTACGTGACAACAGAGGACGCTACTTGTATATCAGTCACATTTCTCCCGCCGTGTACATACAATAATGTACATAATTTATACCACTAGTGACTGGTATACACTTTACAATAACAACAATTGAATGCAATTAACAATACAATAGCCGNCACATATATCAAGCTTTCCCGCCGAACAGTCCCACTATTCTCGTAATAAAAATATGCACAAGTTATATCTTTCTCCCCTTTTGAATGTTACCAAGATGCATAATCTATATCTGGAAATGTGTGAAAAAGAAAATTTAACAGAGAAATATAAAATCAAGAAGACAACATACAACAAAATCTTTGTCACAGAATTTAATTTATCTTTTGGATACCCAAAGAGTGATACCTGTGCTACTTGTGATGCTGGGGACTCAAATGAAGAACATAAAGCAAATTACTATGCAGCTGTGGAAGCGATGCAATCCGACCGAAAGAAACCTAAACCGGCTGATGGTGTGCTTTACATTACAGTAGATCTACAGCAAACGATGCCTTTGCCAAAATTAACTACATCCAAGGCATTCTATCTGCGACAAATATGGTTTTATAACTTTGGTATTCATGTTATAGACGGCACATCCAAAGAAAAAGCTGTTTGTTGTACATGGACTGAAGATATAGCGGATCGTGGAAGTTCAGAAGTCGCAAGTGCACTCTTGAGGTTTGTGGAGGTAGATCCGAGTTGCCAAGGTAAAGATCATTTGATAATTTGGTCGGATTCGTGTGCCGGACAAAACAAAAATTTCAATTTAATATGTCTTTACCAATACTTGATCTTAAAAGGATATTTTAAAATCATAGACCACAAATTTCCCGAAGTGGGACATTCATATTTGGATTCGGATCGAGATTTCGGGAGGATCGAAAAAGTGCTTCGAAAAAATGATACAATCTATGCACCTGAACAATACCGAACCATTATAAGCAAAGCTTCACGAAACAACATAGTTATTGATATGACTGACCATTTCAGGAAAATAAACGATTTGCAAGTGAATTTAAATTTGATTAACAGGAAAAAAAATACTAATAATGGCAAAATTAGTTTTAGGGATGGCGTGAAATGGATCAGAATTGATGAATACGGTTCATATTTATACAAAGAGTCATACGACGAAATGACACCTTTCCAAAAAGTTGATATTTTAAAAAAAAGGGGTCAAATTAATCCAAATTTTGAGGTGCCACGTGTGAATGGAAAATATGGCACTGTGTCAGTTGAAAAAAAAGCTAATATTAAGGACCAACTAAAATTTGTTAAACCGGAATATCGATATTATTATCAATCCATTCTTGGAGAAGAATAATCGTTTTTCGTTTATTTTTTCCTAATTTCTTAAGTAACTTGTCTCCTTCAGACTTCATTGTCTTAAATTGATTAAAATATTTTATTTGCGGAAGAAGGAGTTATGTTCAGTTTTTCTTAAAATAAAGTGGTAAAAATACATTTTATTTTTTAATTTTTCCCCTATTTTAAAAATATTGAACGGTTGACGCCGCCAGACACCCTTATTGGATAAATATATTTAAAGCGTTTTGAAACATCCTAAAATGTTTATACGAAACTTTGAACTCAATTTTATCGAAATTAGAATTTTGCGACTCATCGACCTTCATCCACTCATGTCTTCAATTATATTAATGAAATACATTTTCATGGGTAAAAAAACCGTAATTATTATTCTCATATTAAAAATATATGTACAATACTTTTTATTATTTAGTGGTGGCTAAAATTATTACAGCATCAGTCAATCACTAACAAATAAAATATAAACAAAGTATTGTACTGACAAATAATGAGTAATACAGAAGCATAAATACCTGACGTGGTGCAATTCTTGTTTTTATAACAGCATTTATCTGTCTTTGCTCTTCTGAAGGATTGTCAAAAATAATAGAATGGCTCTGACGATTGAGTGTTGACCGTCCACAAACACTGCACACTTGTCTTCGACCTGGTCGATATAACCCTGAAGCTTCAGCACCATTTCTGCTCGTTAATTGCTGGTTTATGCTCCTCAGTAATCTAAAATATGAAACTCAATATAAACTTCTTATGTTGACAATAATTTCGATGCAAAAGCCTAATGCTAGCAGCGCATGTTGAACAAATTGATTCCACATTAACAATTAACAACAAGCTAACGTTAAAAATTCAAAACGAAACATGAAATAACAAGATAAAACTGTATTAAAGTCAATGTTTAATAGATCTTTCGGACAGTTGCTTGTGTTATATCACACATCATGATTGATATTTTTAGATTAAAAATAATAAGCCTAAATACTTACGATTACTTGTGATATCCACTCGCTAACAGCCAGTTTCTTCAACAAAAGTAACAGCCAAAGTAAAGTCATAAAGTAAAAGTAACGGTCAAATTCGTTTCTTCACAATTTTAACTGTTGGTTTAGCTGTAACTTTTGCCTTTAACTTTTACTGTTCATTAGGGGGCTGTTAAAAGCTAGTCACTGTGATTTTGACAAAGTTGTAGGTTATCCCTTAATAAGGCATCGCAAATGGGATAGTTCTAAGAGTGAGCAGACTTTCGTATATTGTTTTTAGTAGTTCCAGAAGTCGTTAACTTATATATTATTATTTTTTTGCTTTTGGGTTTTTTTGGAAATTTATGTGGGAGCTATTCTAACATTGCCCAAGTAGAGCAAAGTTATTATAATGGGATTGAAATTTTCAAATATTTACCAAGTGTCCTATTTTCTTCTATAAAGTCTGTAAAGATGTTATAATTGGTGGTAAATAAATAATAAATTATTATAGAAATAAATAAATTATTTTATTGACAAATATAGGTATTTAATTATTTATTGTATGGAACAACTCCCAACATGGCACAAAGCAGAGTGGTACTTGACATATCTTGCATTCGAAGATGTTCTAACTTCTTTTTGTCTCGTACTGCAAAAACGGCATCTTCTATATGAGCCCTTTTTACCGTGATGCTGACCAGGGCTTGAGAGCCGAATCTCGTCAGGTATTCCAAAAACTCCACCCTTTTTCTTTATGAAATTGCCTGGCTTATGTTTTCTTTGTGAATATCTGAAAAGGTAAAATATTTCAATATGTAAAATGTTGCAATGTGAAGTAAATGTAAACATAATTTCAGGTTGAAAATTCTACATACCCATTTATTAGTGCTCTTGCCAGACGTAGTCGAAAATCACTATGGATGTTGTCTCTCTGTCTAGTTTGGCAGTATAGAATGTAAAAAATAGACGTAACCATGTTTTTCTTGATTTTCTTCCAATGGGATACGAGCTGCGAAAGTGATCAAATTTGTCAACTCCACCCATATGTTGAGTATATGTTCTTATTGCAGTAGGACAGTACATGTCTTTCAGTGTGCCATTTTTCTGCCTTCTCTTGATGACAGAAACTTCAGATGGATTTACTGCAGTTGACAAAACATGTACATCTTTTGTATCGTGCCATTTTATACATCCAACTGGAGAATCATACCGAAAAGTAAACTCACCAGGACCAAGCTTCATCAGTTCTTTTTTCTTCATTTTCATCTCTTCACTGAGTCTGTCCCCAGGTTTTTTTGTAGTGAATTCTTCTGGCATTCCTTTTCTTGTTAATCGCACTGTGCCAATACTGTAAATGTTTCTTTCATATAAAATCTCCATTAGGGGAATGCTGGTGAAGAAATTTTCAACACAACTAACGACCCAGCAGGTACATTTTTAGTTAGTTTCAAAACAACTTTGTATCCCAGACCTTCTTCACTTGGAGCCCCTGATCTGTCCTTTCCTGTAAATAAATATCAGACAGAATATCATGAACTAATGAAAACAGTTTATTATTGAACAAATCAGAACTTTTTTTAGGCAAAAATATTCTATTTACCTGTATAGATATCAAACTGATAGAGATATCCAGATTTGGAGTCACAACGACACCAAACTTTATATCCACGTTTTATGGGCTTCAATGGCATGTATTGTTTTTTGCTATCTCTACCCTTGAACTTGACCATACTTTCATCAACTGATTGATGATGAGAGTTGTCAGCACATTGTTGAAAGGTTCGGTTCAGAATAGATACAACAGGTCTTATTTTTTCTAGTTTATCATATTGTGGGTGAGTTTTTGGAAGCTCTTGGGATATATCACTGACATGAAAATTCTCCAAAACAACTTCAAGAAATAGTGAACAGGTGTGCACCTGCTATTTGATTCAAAGCTGCACTTTAGATCCATTTCAAATGTATGTTCTGTAAAATTAGACACATTTGTAGACCATTGATGCGGTTTGTTTTGTAATATACTGTAGACATGTAACAGCTCACTGTAATATTCTTGATCATTATCCATGTTTTCAATAGGCATAGGCAGATCTACTGGAGGCTCATTATTTGTATCTGATTGATTCAACACTGTCGATTCTTGGGAAGGATTTATTGGAGGTTCACTTGTGTCTGCCTGGTTCATAACAGTAACTGACATAGGTTCCTCTGGGGAATCATCATTATTGGAGGATTCCAAGGATTCCAACAGCTCAGAATATGTCATACCTTGAATGCTGTCTAAAACTGAATTCATGTCTTGGGGTAGATCAGTCTCATTGAACATATAATTATCAGGTTCCTCTTCATCTTCCGAAGAGTCACACAACCTATGTAACTCTTTGGCTATATCCTTTTCAGAAATACTTTTTCTTGACATTCTAAAGCCTGGAAAAGTGACAAAAACAACATTTATTATGAATACCACTAACAAAAACGGAATCAATGACCGGAACATGGCCGTATGTCTCCCACATACTTCCAAGAGCCAAAGACACTCTTGATTGTAACATTATTCATTATAATTTGTATGCATTATAAAGTCACATTCCTAATTAATAATATATTAAAAAATACCACGACTCACCTGTTCTTATTTTCTAAATAAACAACTTTTTATTGCACAGCACTTCAAAAACTCGCGACAAAGACCGTGAAAGACCGTAACCGAAAAATTATTGTTTATGTGTCAGTTTCAGTTTGACATAAGACTTTTGACACTATACTTTTTTTTTCGTTCAAAAATGTATCTAAGAGTATAATCTATGACAAATTGTGGAGAAATAGCAGCCACGGTTTGTTTAGGAAAAGTTAGTTATGTGGGAGCTATACTCCCACGGCTTTATTAAGGGTTAAGTTGGTTTAGTCTTAAAATTGCAAATCAGAGTTTATTAATTGGTGTATTATTCTTAATAATTACTCTCTAATTATAATAATAAATTTGAATGGCAAAGCATTCTTAAACTAGTCTACCTTCTTCTACTCTAAAAGTCGTAATGGTAACGTTATTACAAAACATTTTTGTAAAAACTATCATAATAAGGCTTCGGAATCACATCTTTGTCCACAAGTTCTTTAATATCTTTTTTTTTTGCGTCAGACAAACTAATTTTTTCTGTGTATGCTCTACTCAAATTCAAATTTACTGTATTACCAGGTGTTGTTTCTACTGTGTGTCTAGGTCTAGTCTTTCTCTTCTTCACCCAGCATTTTTTAAATTCAGTCTCTGCAAATGACGTTTTATAGAAAAAAGCCATTGGAGTTTCATTTTCTACTTTGAGGACTTTTATATCATGCCACTTAACTTGGTTGTTACTTTCATCAATATTAAAATTTGTGCCCCAACCTTCTTGCAATACTTTCAAGTCATAAAAGCGGTCATGTGTCATTTCAAGCACTTTGTATGCTAGTCCAGATTTTTTGGCAGATCTGATCAATGTTGCATATTGCTGGGGTGTGTAAATAGGGCCTGATTTTATGTGCCTTTTCACCTGTTTCTCTATAACGCTGTGAACATTGTCCCCTTCATTTTGCGAATGGCCTCTTATTAAAAACTTATGAGTGATAGACTTCACTCTCATATTGAACACAGCATAGGCATAAGCAGATAACAAGTACTTATTTTTTTGTTGCCCGCAACAGTTCTGTTGTCTGAGTAAAATATTAGATCTATGTCTCCATTGGGATGATTATGGAGCAGCATTTCGATGAAAGCTAAAACACAGCTTCCGATTTCTACTGAACCACGTTTTCCTTCAGTTTCATCCCAGAAAAAACAGTCCACATTCTTTGCATACAAATCACTAACAGTAAAATTAAAACAATTTATTCTAGACTTGTAAAAGAACAGAGACACTTGCCGTACGGGCATTACTGCCTGGAGATCATAAACGACTACTATAGCATCTGATTCCTTCTTGTCCCTTTCTCACTTCGCGCTGGGTCTTTCTCTAAAAGATGCTGTTCGTAGACTTGCTGTAATGTCATTTCTTTTCATCATCCGCATTTTTGTAGCTCTCACATAAGTCACAGAGGTCTTTTTTGTGGCTAAAAAAGCCTATGTTGAATTGGGTGTTAAATATTCGTTGAAAAGTAGATTCCGAAGCAAATGGCAAGTCATTAGCTTGGCGTAAAGTTTTATAATCGCGGTAAATATCAGCTAACGATCTCTCGCTTTGAATATACTCCCGAGTGGTCTGCGCTCGAAGGTAGTGTGATGGAACCCGTGGAATTGAGTTGATAAATTGTATTACGCTTTCTTTAACTTGAGGATTTATCGTAGGATGATTTTTATGTTTTCCTCTGTATTCGCCCTCTATAAACCCAGCTTCGGTCTTTTTGGTTAACGCTGTTTTAATCACTTGATCACCTAAATCAAGCGTGGCCTTAAAAAACGCCTTGCAAACACGAATGCGCGTCTTATTTTCTTCAAAATAGAAGGCTGTATTTAGAGCCCGGAAGTTTTCCGTGCTTGAGTATCGGTACTTCGGCTTTATTTCATGGGTATATCGTACAATGTACTCCCTCTGTCGCTGAAGATCACCGAGTTTCCAAAATGCTTCAAACCATTTTTGACGAGTAGCTAAGTTGAACTTGGTGCTACATTTTAAACGACACTTTTCTCCGCAAGGTGGTCGAATTGTGCGAGCTGGAATTTCTTTTTTTAGTTTACCCCTCGACTTGTAAGGCTGCCCTGAATTTTTGAGAGTTTTTGCTACATTGGCCTTCCATGTTTCCGGTTTGCTTAGTTTCTTTTTGCACTGTTTTGGTCCTTCTTGCGCTAGAGTCTCATCACTTGTATTAATGTTTTGTCCCAGATTGAGATCCTCGTAGTTATTGTCGGCATTGTTAATTTCGTTGCGTTGAATCTCGCTATTAGGGCCAGTATCGTCATGTTAATTCGTTGAGTTACTACTGCTGCTGCTCGAGCTGCTGCTTGAGCTACTACTCGAGCCTGATGAACTGCTGGACGAAGATGAAACGGAGCGAGTTCGTGGCAGTTGTGAAATAGGTGAATTACGCAAGGGAGAGAAAATTATTTTTCTTTTGGGAATAGGGTTTTCATAGTGGGGGTCTACATCGGAATCGTCGAAATCGCTTTCTTCGCCGCTATGAACTGGCGAGGCAGCATACTGACGTTTAGGAACTCGTCGTCGTCCCTCAGCTATTGTAGGCTGCTCATTTAGATTTAACGAAGATTCTAAAATACTCGGTGATTGAACTAACCTTCTCTCAGCTTGCAACTTAGGTTCGTTTATATTATTGAGCGTTTCTATACCAGGAATTATAGATCTCGAATCATTCATTGCTGCTGGTTTCTCAGGATCATCTTTTTCTTCGTTAATCAATTGTACCATGAGTTTTCCTCGCCCTGTCATTATCCTAAAAATAAATAATGTTCAAATTCAATAATGAATCAAGTAAAGTCAACCAACTCAAAAAACCCCGCAAAAGCATGTACTATGTTCAGTTAATGTATAACAAATAAAAAAACACAATTGAGCCTGTCATAAATAACCTATTTTCTCTACATAAAGTTCATATTTCACTTAACAGGCAAAAATAAACAAATTTAAATTCAGAATCAACAAAACTACGGTTACTCCAAATTTACCTTTACTTTTATGTAAATCTAAGGAACTCGAAATATGAAAAAAAAAGTTGCAACATAAAATCATCAAAACCTCCGTAATTCAAAATTAACTATAACTTTTTACAATGAAATTTCAGCAAAACTCAATCAACTCAAAATAAATAAATAAACTTACCCAATAAATTTCTCAAAATCTGCCACTATTCGAACGTGCGTCACTTACGTCAACCAGAAGACAACTAAAAATGGCGGACTAGTGCTCGCACTTTTCGGGGGAAGATCATTTAAGTACAAGTACAAGATAGCAGCGTTTAGCGCCATCTTCTAACAATGGTTGAAGGTATCGTTACGAGAGTTATAAATTATAACCAGTGATAGGAATAGGTAGTGCTTATTAGCCTAAAGTTTGAAGAACAGAGACAAGAAACGGAGACTTCCTTAGTACTATATTTTTTCCCGGACATTTGCCCGGACAACACTTAAATACATTAAAAAATTATGTTATTTGGAATAATTTCGTGTTGTTTACCTAAAGTTTGCGACTAGACATAACATAACAGTCGTTACAACTATCAAATTTTCTGAAAGTTTTCTTTTTGGAGAAGATTTTGTAAATGAGTTGTTGATCTTAAAACTATGAAACGCAGTCTTTGTTTAAAGAGCCGTACACGTTTCGAAGTAAATATCTGTTTTCTAGCTCGCTCTTGGCCACGTTTGTTGAGATTTCTAAATTTCAAGTGTATTATTGAAAAAAAAAACTGACAATTGTTTTTATTAAAATAATAAAACGGTCCTTTTTATCATATGAAAGTTTGTATGGATGTTTGTTACTCAATCATGCCGAAACGGCTGAACGGATTTAAAGTAT
>NDFZ01000491.1:0-11073 GCA_002192655.3 Mamestra configurata | reverse complement strand
AAAAGCTATGTAATGTGTAAACAATTGTTGGCTAACCTAAATAAATAAATAAATAAATAAAATAAACACCAACTTCAAGTCGTTTGTGGTCCCGACACAATATCTCGACACGTTCCTAAAGGAAGGGTTTTGGCCGCAGGGTGTAGTCTACCGACGTTTTCGCGGCAGGCTACGCGACACCACGCAGCGTAAGTCGACGCTGTCACTTCGTGTGTCTTAGTTTATAAGTTAATTAAGTAAGATTAATATGTATTAGTTTATTTTTTGTATGTTTAATTTGTGTATTTTATCTATGGGCCTTAGTTGCCTGATAATAAAGAATTATTATTATTAATTAAATACTCGCTTGTCCAATGTCCGAGAATGCTAAACAGTTATATGAGTTAGTCTTAAGGTAGATTGTAACAATTTTGTGATTTTTCTGTACTGGGCGATATGGTCGCTAAGCTACAAAGTCCTTTAATCAAATAAAAATAAATAAAAAATTGTATGACTGAAACACACTTAACATTTTAGTACTTAAACCAGAATTTTCAAAAAAATAAAATTTTAAGCTAAGCTCCACAAATAATGATAGTTGGGCTTGAATTACAAATTTTGTTTTTTTTTGTTCATCTTTTCAATTTCAATTTATTCGCAATAAGTGTTGGTACAATTCCGGTATTAATTTTTTTTTTGTTATATTTAGTGAACATGACAAAAAAAAATAGAAATTGATAATATTATTAGATACATTTTAAAAAAGAACAAGGAAATAAATATAATATTGATGTCCGAGGGTAAATGATTGTGATTGTTACAAATTTTTCAGCCTCTTATTAAATATTTCGCTTACTGAGTAGAAATTTCTTTCCAATAGCCATAATTTAAGATACTTTGACATCTATTAACTGGTAAGATTTTAATATTGTCAAGTAGGTATGGGAACTTCGATGACCTCCAAAAAATGGTACAAAATCTTTATGATGCTTGTTTTAAGGTGGGTCTTAGAATGAATATGGCCAAGACGAAGGCAATGGCAAACATCTTCAGCGATTCAAATTCTACTGTTAAAGTTGGGAATGAATCGTTGGAGATGGTGGACCGATATGTTTTTCTTGACCATATCCTTTCATTTGTCAAAGAACATCAACAAACGGAGTTATCGAGAAGAATACAGCTTGGATGGGCCGCTTTTAGCAAATTGGATGACATTCTGAAGTCTGCCAAAATTCCGCAATGTCTGAAGTCCCGCCTGTATAACCACTGTGTTTTGCCCACCATGATTTACGGTGCTGAGACATGGACGCTTACACAGGAGGTTGTGTACAGACTAAGAGTTGTACAGAGAGCCATGGAGCGTTCCATGCTTGGCATCCGTCTATTAGATCGAGTTCCAAACGTCGAGATCCGAAGACGTACGAAGGTTTTTGACATCGGAAAACGAATTGCGGAACTAAAATGGGGCTGGGCAGGACACCTGGCAAGGCGCGGTGATGATAGGTGGAGTAAGGCAGTGACCGAGTGGCGCCCGAGGACTGGAAGAAGAAGTGTTGGTCAGCGGGTGCCGAGATGGGCGGACGACATTGTTGCCATCGCGGGTAGAACCTGGATGAGGCTGGCACAGGAATGTGGGGATTTGTACAAGAGAAGAGAGGCCTATGCTCAGCAGTGGGCGAAGTCGGGCCGTGGATGATGATGATGAGGTATAGAATTAATTGTGCGACCACACATTGTATAGCTATTTTTATTTACTATATGTTGCTGTCTTAGGAATTATGGGCAAACCTATTCTATGTCCTCTATAATTGATGTCCAAAGACTTATTTTCTCGTCTATATGTACTAAATTGAATAAAATTAGTTTTTGTTTAGTTTACACGTAGGTAGATTATTTTCGACAAGCCATGTTATTATTATCGATTCAATTTATTGTATTAATTAAGTCAGTTTTATATTTATTGATGTCAGTATTATTTGATGTCATTATTAACGAAATGTCATCAGCGAACAGAAAACATGGGTGATTAGTAACTTCAGGAAGGTCATTTATATAGAGTAAAACAATAGGGGGCTAAGCACACCCCCTTTGGGTGTGCCCAAAGGGGGTGTGCTTAGCCCCCTATTGTTTTTGGTGTGTCAGACCAGTTATGTTTATAATTTGATCTGTATGATTTCAGTTCTAGTTAACAATTCATTTTTTCGAATTTATACACACTGCATGAAACTAACGTAAATCGTTTTAAAATCAAAATAACATGTCATCATTTGTATTGAAGAAAACAAACTGTTACTATTATTTAAATGAGTTGCCAAAAATCAATGTCGTTATATTATTAGCCAGAAAATCCGACGCCAGTAAATTACCCATTACTGAGTAAAATGCAGCTGCATCGTGGTAGACTGCTAGCCGACTCCAGCATAGTAGGCAGACAGAATANAAAATGCAGCTGCATCGTGGTAGACTGCTAGCCGACTCCAGCATAGTAGGCAGACAGAATCATTGATTGCCGCATTTCAAGCTTTGTGAAGACTTTGACCCGGAGTTACATTAAGTTACGACATCATAACATTTCGTTTTGGTACCTAAATTTCCCACGTATGTGTCATTTAGGTCGAGTGTTGTTAGTTGATTTCAGCGCAGAAAGCAGGTGTTTTCCTCAATGACAAGCAAAACAGCTATCGGTATTTTAATCGATCAGATACTTTTATAAACACCTGCTAACCTAACCTAACCATTTTTTTTTTGATCGCGGGGGGAAATCCTCATGGATGTCCTCTGCCCTGGGGCGTGGTCTGTCAGACTCTTACTGACTAAAACTACCCCGGTGTTCCATCTTCCACATACGCCGGGGATCGCGGGAACGTATGCGACTTCCGTAATCCCCGCCTGGTGCCGGCCCGTCTCTGCGGGTCACCTCGCGCTAGCGGGGGGAGTGAGGTGTTTGACTCCCCCCGCTACGTCAAAGAGGGGCGCATGGGAACACCACGCGCCGCCACCTCANAAACGATTTACGTTAGTTTCATGCAGTGTGTATAAATTCGAAAAAATGAATTGTTAACTAGAACTAAAATCATACAGATCAAATTCGTATGGTCATACCTCCGACGCCCGATGCACCTGCTGCGGGCCGGGAGAGCGGTCGAGACCTCCCTCTCCCTTTTCGCAGCCTCTTTCTGCGCCATAACTGCTTCGCAGAAGGAGACCACCGCGTCCCAGGACTCCTCACCGCCGACCATAGAACAAACTACAGCCGGCAGCGAGAGGTCTCTGCCTACCACAGAGATGAAGGCACGGCGCGGCTCCTCCCAAGCGGCAGAGTCTGCCAGCGTATGCCGCGCCGTGTCTTCCCGACAGTCGACGCAGTGGTGCCACCGAGCGTCCGGCTCCCTGCCTATGCGACACAGGAACGAAAAGGAGAAGGAGAAACGACAGGGAGCCGTGCCTTCTCCCGAGCCAGAGGTCGAGCACTGGCCGGATGGCCTCGATGGTGATGAGGCCGGCGGAAGGGCTCGAAAGCCTGTCCCGCCATTCCGCCACCAGGACCTCGCGCAGCTGCGACCGACGACCGAAGTGTCGCTGCATCAGTCGCTCGCCGCGCACCCGCGCGTCCTCGCGCCACCTGTGCAGTGACGCGAGCACTTTCGCTTCCAGGTCCCACGGCGGAGATCCGGCCAGTGCGCAAGCCGCCTCGTAGGAGATCGTGCGATATAACCTGATGACTCTGACGGCCATCACCCTCTGCGGCTTCCGCAGAACAATGATGGTGATGGCCGTCAGGTCAGCCGCCCAGATCGGGGCCCCATACAGGGCCATTGATCGCACGATCCCCACGTACAACCGCCTACAGGCGGTGCTCGGGTCCCCCAGATTGGGAAGCAGCGTTGACAGCGCCCCCGCTGCGCCCAACAACTTGGGCGCCAGCCGCCGGAAGTGGGGGCCGAAATCCCACCGGCTGTCGAGCACCAATCCCGGGTACTTCATGGTGGACTCGACAGCGATACGGGCCCCCCGACCACGATGTGCGATCCCGGCGGAAGACCGAAAATCTAACCTAACCTAACCCATCCGAGTCGGGTTGTTAACCATAATGACGTTTTTTATTTATATTAAACGTTTATATATATTAAATCTCAAAACAAAACACTATGCTTAACTGAACTGAAAAACTAGTTCTAGCCGATGATAAATAGGATCCACCTAAGTTTAGCCACCGGTGTGCGGCTGCACCTAGTTCTAGCCGCTATGATGAAGGCTAAACCTGGGTCTGACCGAAGAAGAGTATACTTCTAAGTTTAACCGCATGTGGCCGGCTACACCTAGTTTCAGCCGGCTAAAACTAGGTGTAGCCGCACTTCGGGTATTAGCCTTAACATATATATGTAGATCTATACTAATAATGACTGTCAAAATGGATTTCGAAAAAACAGATCTACAACGCTAGCAGTTTATAAATACATTAAAGAAGTTCTAAATATTATGAATAATAAACAATATGCAATAGGATTATTACTCGACATGACAAAGGCCTACGACAAAGTGCAATTTAAAATACTATTAAATAAGCTATATAAAATAGGAATACGCGGGAAGGCCTATGACTGGTTCGCATCATACTTGAAAGACAGAGAGCAACAAGTTGAGATCGAATATTTTAATAAAAAAACAAAGGAAATAGAGCTCATAAGATCTGATGTTAGACCAATATATGCTTCAATTCCCCAGGGAAGTGTTGTTGGATGCCTCCTATTCCTCATATATATTAACGACCTCCCCAAAACCATAGACGGGCCATGTGTACTTTTTGCGAATGATATCTCTATCCTCACCTCATGCCAAACAAATTCTAGCTTAAATCAAGAACTTACAAACATTTTAAATAAAGTAATAAACTGGATGAATGAACATAATCTCGAAATAAATTTTACCAAAACCAAAATAATACCTTTCCATCCCCGGCAGAAAAACCAAATAAATATAGACTTTACTTTTAACCAACATAAATTAGAAACAGTCAGTGATTTTACTCTCCTGGGCTTGACAATAGACACACACATAAACTGGAAAAAACATATACAGAAAGTTAAATAAAAAATTTCAAAGTTTTCATCTGCCCTCCGCGAAATTAAAAAGACCACAAGCCTTCAAACCGCACTAGTCACATACTACGCATATGCCCACGCATGGTTTACCTATGGCATCATCCTATGGGGAAATAGCACAGACGCTCCCTCCGTATTTATCCTACAAAAGAAGCTACTACGAATAATTACCAACATAGAACAGACAGACAGTTGCAAGCCTTATTTTCAAAAACACAAGATTCTCACATTAGTCAGTATTTATATCTTGGAGTTATGTAAATTGGTCCGCAAATTCCCAGAATCCTACAACACACGGGGAGACATACAAACGAGCCATTCACTGCGCCATAAAAACAGGCTAAATTTGCCTCCGTCCCGCCTTAAGTTACATGCTTCTAGTCCACATTCTATGTCTATCAAAATATATAATAAATTACCAGAAAACATAAAGCAAGAAAACAAAACCAGTATATTTCTCAATAAGTTTTAACAATTCTTAATTAAAAAAAGCTATTACACAGTGGAAGAATACCTTACGGATAAGTTTCAATAATAACAATATAGATAAAATTCTATTCTATTGGCAATAATAAATAAAGGACATTATTTTTTTAAATGACATTCTATTCTACTGATAATAATAAATAAATGACATTATATTATATAAATGATAATAATAAACAAATGACACTAAATTCTTATAATAATAATAAATAAATAAAATACTTTTCTAATAATACCTGATAAAAAATGCTAATACCAATGCAGATAATTATTAATAATATGTATAAAATATTTAATAATAGATACAAGATGAACAGGAAATAATTAAACAAACATTTTACAAGAAAAGTTAACAAAACGCTCTTCCTCTCTCCTAATTAATTATTTTAAGTTTTGCTGTGCCCGACAGGGTCCATAATTGTTTCTATTTATTAATTCTACCACCTGTTTATGTGTACATTATGGATTGCAATAAACTATTTGAGATTTGAGATCTATACTAATAATATAGCTGAAGAGTTTTTTTGTTTGTTTGAACGCGCTAATCTCTGAAACTACCAGTCGGATTGGGAAAATTCTTTTTGTACATGATATTCATGAGGCTGTAGGTCGTGCGGGATATGCGCGTACGAAGTCGCAGGCAAAAGCTATTATCATATAAGAATTGATTAGTATGCTGCCGGTTGAAATAAATTGATCAACTAAGATTATCAGCTGTAAACATACCTATGTTCGTGATCAAGCAGGTGTTTATAAAAGTATCTGATCGATTAAAAGACCGATAGCTGTTTTGCTTGTAATTACATTGAGGAAAACACCTGCTCTCTGCGCTGAAATCAACTATAAACACTCGACCTAAATGACACATACTACACGTGGGAAAATTAGTTACCGAAATGAAATGTTATGATGTCGTTACTTTATGTAACTCCGGGTCAAAGTCTTCACAAAGCTTAAAATGCGGCAATCAATGATTCTGTCTGCCTACTATGCTGGAGTCGGCTAGCAGTCTAGCAAAATGCAGCTGTAATGTGTAATGGGTAATTTACTGGCGTCGGATTTTCTGGCTGATGATGGAACGACTGTCAAAGATCTACAAATGACAGCCGGGACCAAGGGAACAGAGAGGAGTCTCAGTCATCATCATCATGACCAAATCAGCCAAAAAACTGACCTCGGCAAGGGTTGCTTAACCTTGAAGGTCCGTGCGCCTGTTATTATTTGGCCACGAGCTCCTTAAGCTAATCAATTTCAAGAACATATTACTTCGGTTTGTGTCGTACCTCGAAAACCGGTCACAGAGGGTTTTGGTCAATGGTCACAAGTCTGTCTCTGTTAATATTACTTCCGAAGTTCCACAGGGCTCTATTCTGGGGCCGCTATTATTCATTACTTATATCAACGATATTATGAAATGTTTTAAAAAGTCCAAATTCTCCATGTACGCTGATGACTTGAAGGCGTTTCAAGCGATACGTACTATGGACGACTGCCAGTCATTTCAGGAAGACCTAGACAGACTATCTGCCTACTGTAATGACAACAAGCTGCATCTAAGTATCCTCAAGTGTAACTTTATACAGTTTACTAAGAATAATTCTGTCTTCAATTTCAGTTACAAACCTTATCTGTATCCCCTTTAATCATATTTCTATAGTGAAGGATCTAGGTGTTGTTCTCTTTGATGGCAAACTATCTTTAAACCAGCATATCGAAGCCATGGTCAATAGTGCTTTTAAAATGTACGGATTTGTGAAAAGATCCTCAACAGAATTTAAGCGTACTTCAACCTATCTTCATCTGTATAAGACGCTCATTCGCTCTCAGTTCGAATATGTGGTCCCTATTTGGAACCCCTTCTGCAAAAAAAACGTCATTCCGTGCTATGTACTACACATGTAATGGAACTAAGACTTATCTGTCATACTCCCAACTTCTTGATAAGTACAAGCTTATCAGCTTGGAGAACCGGCGCAAATACCTGGAGGCCAACGTGCTTCATAATATTGTTCATAATCATTTCGATGCCATTGATCTGACGAGAAAGCTGTGTTATTCTGTCCCCCGAACGGTTCATGTGCATCAGGTTCGTGCACGTACTCTGTTCGCGCTAAACTCTTGTCGTACGAACTCTGGCTTGCGCTGCCCTATTCATAGAATGTTGGAATCCTATAATTCAATTTCATTGATATTGATATATTTGCAAGCTCGAAATCTTATAATATAATATAATATTAATCTTATATAATATTATAAAAAAAATATCATAATTGTTATCTTATTATTTATTTATTGCATAATGAAATAGTAAAATGTTATCATAAATGTATTCTTATTGTTATTATTTGTTTACTGAAAGTGCTTCTGATCTGATTTGGTTTTGTAGCTATAGCTAGCTCTATAGTAACTAATTTATTTATTCTAAAATATTTGTTAATTTTGGGAATGATCGTCTAGTCGCAACCACTGACCTTAGATATGTCTTATCTACGGATAATGCAGTGGACTGCAACATTACTACTAAAAGTTTTGTTAACATTATTATGCGTTAAATATGTTGTAGTTGTTTGTTATCCCTCAATAAATAAAATATAACATAAACATCTTGGATTTGCCATCCGACTTTGCAAAGTTAGCAAATATTGAAGCTAAAAGACTGAAGAATAAGACTGAATTTAAATTTGTCGCAGATCTGCTATCAATTACAAATGCCTTAAATGAAATTTTACTGTAGTAGCACACAAAATGGGGGTCCCGCAGGAGTTAATTAATGGCCCACTTTTGTTCCTTATTTTAAATTGGTGGTTTTTATTTGTAACATGTTTGTAAATGGTGGTCTCTGAAAGTAGTGATCTGATTAAAACCAATTTCACTGATAGAGCACAGAAATATCCTGAAAAAAAAGCTACGGTTCCTGCGGTATAAGCCACAGGAGTGAAGCCGTGGGGAAAGGATCGTTACTAGACTAGAATGATAGTATTTATAATTGTTTAATTTATACAACTGATTGGTAAAATCAATCAAAGGGTTCTGAACTTGGCTGAGTTTGGCAGAATCAAATTCTGGAGACAACTCGTCAGTAGAACAAATAATTCAGGTTTCATATCAATTCTGATTGTTTGAACAGTAACATCAATTAATCCCTCCGTCATCGGTACCATATCTACCTGTGAGTAGATTATAAGATTGCAACTGATAACAGATTTAGTATTTAAACATAATTCACCAGCACTTATCCTCATTCAACGGTCGAACACAACTGTGGGAGTCAAAATGTTTCGTGCTGTGGTATTGTTCTGTGCCGTGCTGGCTCTTACCAAAGGGCAGATCACTCAAGTTAACCAGTGTGAGTAATAACGGTACTAACTTACTTGCCATACAAAATATGCTAATAAAACGTCTCTAGCAGCAGTCGCTGAGGCTTTCTCGCCCTGTCTGTGTTGTAAGTGTACGCGCCATTTGCGGAATTTGTTCGAAAGAGTCACCGCGGTTCCGGAACGCAAAGGGCTTTAGAAGGAACACGGATGGGTTTTAGTCAGCAAGAGTCTGACACGCCCTTCCGCTCCACCCAGAGCGGAAGAAATCATTTGATGATTTCCCATCCTTAAAAAAATAAAAAAGTGTATGCGCCAATTCAACGGCCGCGTAGATACTGCATATTCTTTAGCCAACAACAGAGTACAAATTCTACTAAATTTCAGAAAAGAAGGTTGGTTGATGTTGGTTGAAGGCGCAAGTTTGTTTATGTGTTATTTTAACTGTAATCATCGATCATCCTGGGTGTCGATGCGACGTTGAATATGTTATAAAACTGCACAGAGCGTTTGGTTTAGTTTTTGAATTATTACTTATTACATTGGTTGCTTGCAGGCATTACTAGTAACAGTGGTCCCCTCCCGCTGCGGACAGTCATAGAGGGATGCAAAACACAGCCGTGTAACCTGCCTCAGGGCCAGGACGCCGTCATCAGCATTGTCTTCGAAGCACGTAAGTATTTTATTAGTTCAGATCTCTTGTGACGAGAATACACGCGCCTCAATTCAGCATGCCTCTAAGCACTTGCCACTTAACTTATTTTTATAATGATGGTCTCCGCGGTAGGTTTCGGAAACACTGACGCAATTGAATGCAATGCGATTGGAGGTGTTCATATCAAAGCTAGAAGACAGAGAGAGAGAGAAAGAGGAAAAAGAAAAAATGAGAGATGGAAGATTGGAGAATTCGCCAACCTGTACTCTGTGTGTGTTCTTGTTTTCTAATACTACAACAGGTATTAAAGATACTTCCTTATAGATTGGATTATCTAGCCTTTACATAACTAGTGCAGTATTGGTATTTATAGACCAAATTAGTTTATGAACTGAACCATCCAACTAGCAAAGAGATTGTATAATCAATTAATCTTTCGACTATGGATCGAAAAGCACTCGTATAAAAGATCCTATTATTTCAAACGGCCGTATAAAAGCAGCTTTTTCGATATTTTTACATTCAATGCTATTTGGTTCTATAAACATGTCTAATAAACGTGGACACGAATTCATGTTGCATTTACTCGATAATTATATGAAGATATCTCTCGATCGCCTTCATGCAACCGTAAGTTATATGATAGCTAGAAAGCAACTAAATTGCTAGAATTGCTAAATTGCTTGCCCTTTCGACCTTTAATTATTACAGCATTATTGTAGAGTAATAGCTGTTTGTTCAGCAAAATAGCATTTCAGTTACTATAACAGACCTTAAAGTCATATGATAGCTTTCTGCAAAGCTTTCATTCGACATAACTATTGAAGTTAAATAAACGCTTTAAAATGCCATCTTACAGCGTAATAGTGGTATAAAAGCTCAATAATAGTTATTTATGATACAAGTGCGGTAAGTTTCCCACCACGTTACCAATTTCCACACGTGTTTCCACACGTGTGTCATACAACGTTTTTCAATACATTTGCGAGAAAATAGTACAATAGGTAATGAAACAAACATTGCTATGAAAACCAAAAATTTTGACGAATCGTGAAATGCGCGTGGTGAAAATTAGAACTACATATTTCGTCTCATTTTATATTTATTATTAAATTGAGACAAACGTATTGAGCAAAACCGCTTCCAAGGAGGTTCGATTAATCGCATTGCTATATTACTATAAACAAGTCGAACGAAAGAGGTTCTACCGACTTAGNACAACAGGTATTAACGATACTAATAATACTAGTAACATTCAAGTTGCGATTACTCTTTATTCTTTCGACTATTTGGCTATTCGGATGATCATTTTACGATATTTATTTATTTATTTAAACTTTATGTACAATAGTGGTACATGGGCGGACTTAATGCATCAAGGCATTCTCTACCAGTCAACCTTTGGGTTATAAAGACTATATTTACAGCATTTGGAGCAGAGATAAGTGTGCCCAAATCGCTTTGATAGAACGTGGACGGATCGTTCACTCGACATTTTGACGATCCGTCTCTCCACCAATAGCTGATACACAAACGT
>NDFZ01000490.1:0-10391 GCA_002192655.3 Mamestra configurata | reverse complement strand
GGTGCAACAAGAGTGAGTATCATTATATAATAGTGACTGTGGCTTGCGGGGCAAGTGTGTCGACGTGAACGCGACTGAGTTGCACACCAAGATGTACTACTGTCCCTTTGGCTTCTACGGCAAGGGGTGCAACAAGAGTGAGTATCATTATATAATAGTGACTGTGGCTTGCGGGGCAAGAGTGTCGACGTGAACGCGACTGAGTTGCACACCAAGATGTACTACTGTCCCTTTGGCTTCTACGGCAAGGGGTGCAACAAGAGTGAGTATCATTATAATAGTGACTGTGGCTTGCGGGGCAAGAGTGTAGACGTGAACGCCACCGAGTCGCCCACCAAGATATGCGGTATCTATTTGGCTTCTACGGCAAGGAATACAATGTATCCCATTCTTGAAGAAACTGATGCGGTTTTTTGTTTGGTTGTTCTTCAGTTATCATTGTTTTTTAAAACTTTTGGACACAGGACATCAAAATAACGAATCGATAATATGTTGGCATTGCATTGTCTAAAATCTTTTATTCCCTTACAAAAATATACTATTTAACATCCACAGAGGCGCCATGGAAGGATAAGAAAGTGAACCTGGGCCTGTACAACAAGCGCGAGCTGTCCAAAGACTTCCACTTGTTCTGGCGTATCCTGAAGGAGGAAGCCGAGGTGGAGTTCGTCATGAAAGTCAACGGCACGTCTTATGCGGGTGAGTCAACTTTACATTATTATTTATTTCTAACCTATTCCGTCCCACTGCAGGGACCCTCCCTTTCTTACTTCCATTCTTCCCGGCTTTGGGCAATGTCGGCGCGGCTCCACATCGTCGTTTCTTTAGCCCATGAGCTGATCGACATGCGGCAGATGTATCCGGCGTCGGCGATTTGTGCTTTTGAACGCAGCACTGTGTACTTACGCGGTCCGTTAATCTTGACTCCCAGAATGCCGTGCTCCATTGCACTTTACATAGACCTCTATAATCTCCAAGCTCCATCGCCAACTATTATGACCCAGCTGTTACCACTGGCTGGATTGTGGATGTCAGATAAGCAGTCGCTCCATGCCAAATACTGGTATTCAGCTGCATCCGCATAGACTGGAAGCCGATCCCAATATAGTTGGGAAAAGACTAGGCCGATAGATTGTTTCCAGCCGGTGGATGTGAGACGCGCAGGACCAGTCGTGTGGCGGCACTTGGGGGAGGCCTATGTCCAGCAGTGGACGTCTTTCGGCTGAAATGACCTTGTTGAAAGTTCCGCCTAGAATTCCTCGCTTTCCCATAACCACAATGTTGCAGCGCCCTACTACCTTAATACCCTACTATGTGAGCAATAAATATATACACGAGGACCTAAAGATCACTACCGTCAAACAAGAGATCGCTAGATATAGTGAAAGCTATCAGACGAGACTCAAGTTAACGAATTGGTATCCAAACTACAAGGCAAAGGAAGTATTACATATTCCCGATTGAAACGCCATAGTGTCTCTACACTTACTGTGAGATTTGGTGACACCAGATGAAAGGGACCCATATGAATTCCTTCTGCTAAAAAGACATAGATCGAGATACCTCATCTAAATGGCTTATTGTGTTAACACAGATTGCTAAGTTACAGAATTCATTAAAAAAAAAAGTTAGCAACAAAGCGGTAATCTCGCGTATTTGCTTTCAATGTTGTGTTAGCCTGTAATTGGAATATATATTAGAATATTACCGAATGCTTTAGTATTTGTATGTATATGACGTATGTGCTGTGGGTGAACCTGTAAGTAAATAAATAAATGATGATGATGCTGTTACCAGCCAGCCTGCAGTGAACGTCATTCTACCTACACTGATGGAATCTTACCATTAGTTTTCCGATTTGCGGTCTCCACTCAAAAACACGTCCACCTTAAGAGCGTTAGCTGCTCACGGTGTTTCATATATACTTTCAAGTCCTTAGTTTTGGAAAGTAATTAACCCATTTGAATGAAACTTGGTACGCAACGCATACGCAAGATACCGAGGTCTAAAGTAATAGTTTTAAAATTAAGTTTCCCTTTATTTGTCCCTTTANTGGACATTTGAAGAAAACTTCTGTGTAACTCTCTGCCTGTGTCTGTATTTCCGAACGCATACAACCCTAATTTCTTCAAAATTAGAGTGTACAGGCTTCTTCTGGGTAAGCTCGCTCCATCGTCGACTTTGTCTCTGTCATCTATGACCTAGACTAGAGTCAAGAGCAAACTCATATATAAAAAAAACTGTGTGTGCCAAATAAACTACGCGTTTTCTGTTTTTCTTTGTAAAAAAATAATTTTGTCGTTCTCTCCCTCTGAACTCTTTTCCAAATATTTCATAACTTCTAAGCACGTACACTCTTAAAGCTGGGCACTGACCGGTGTTACGGGCAGTAATGTTACATTCGCAGCGAGCATGTTTTGTTACACCGTGTCCTAAAATCCGTGTAAAACAAACAAATACGCATTATGTTCATGCTCTTTTCCACGTACTGACTGCACGAATGCTCGCTTTGTAACATATTTCATTATATCCCGTAACACCGGTCAGTAGGTACCCACCTTTATGTTACACTGTGTCCTGAAATCTGTGTAAAGTATAACAAATATGCATCATGTTCATGCTCGTTTCCACGTACTGACTGCACGGATGCTTTGTAACATATTAAATTACACCCCGTAACACCGGTCAGTACCCACCTTAATATTAATCGGTTTGCCAACTTTTATAGAGAAGCAAAATCATATTGTCGTGTGCCATAATTCTTTTCTCTAATATTTCAGGTGTGGGATGGCGTCCAAGCGGTTTGACCAAGCAGTGCAAGAACTTCCCAGTTTTGGGACCCCCTGTCGATTCTAAAGGTAATATTAATACAGTTTTGACATTCAATGACTTTAGATTTTAAAGGACTTGATACAAAAAAACCCTAAACATTTTTGGACATCTCAAATGAATATATTATTATTATTTCAGCTACCACACAAAAAACCGAACCTCTACCACACCCAGAACCGAAAGCAGAGCCAGAACCTAGCGCAGAACCAGAACCCAGTGCAGAACCAGAACCCAGTGCAGAACCTGAACCAAGCCCAGAACCATCATCCGAACCCGAGCCGAGCCCAGAACCTAATTCTGAGCCAGAACCGACGGCGGAACCTAGTGTAAACCCAGAACCTAGTGCTGAGCCAGAACCCAGTGCTATACCAGAACCGAAACCAGAAACAGAACCCACTTCTGAGCCAGAACCGAGCCCAGAACCGAGTGTAGAACCTGAACCGACTAAAGAGCCGGAGAATGAGAATAGAAATAAGAGAGTTGCTATGCATTCACTTGACGGATTTGATTTCAAGAACCTTGGCAATGACGTCACGGTGAAGACTAGTGTGTCTTATAAGGTGTCCAGTTCTAAAGGTAAGGAGTTCTTTATTGAAGTGTTTCTCCTATTAAAATGGAAAGCCGTGTTAATGTGCGGCGCTACCAGAGATGTGCGAGGATGCGTAGCGAGAGATATGTTTGTTAAGAAGCAATAGAATCGCTTCATTTAACCAGCCTCGCTCTTCGCAGCTCCGGTGGAAACGGCTTAGTGGCGCGAGGAATGTAGGCTAGGGATGGACGCGAGGGAGAAACTGCCTAGCATCGCATCTGAAAAGGGTGCGCTACACAACCGGTCATCTGCGCACCGTTTCACAGCGTTGCTACGCATCCTAGCGCCACTCATTTTCCTCGCACGTCACTGGTGGAAACTCACTCTTAAAAAAATCTAAAACTGCGAGCTGTGAATGTTTTCTTCCTATTTTAATCTTCTATAGTATTTTTTTTTGTAATTCCTCTTGCATTAATGAAAGAATTGATGCCTCAGTAGGACTGTTTTTTAGGAAGCCGAAAGGTTAAAAGAGAAAAAAAACTAAAGTCATCTTGATAAGTCATTAAAAATCTAATTTTTAAAACATTCCAATATTTCATGCCAGATACTACCTTTTTTAAATATATTTTGCTTTTAATAATATTTAAAAACTTTGCAGGTCGCAAAAAGCGAGCAGTAACAGAGCCCACAGGTAAGTTTTCAACCTCGCAATATAAATACCGCACCACACTTAACACTACGCTGACGCGCCACACAGCCAAGCGACACTCTGCACTTAGATATAATATTATATTATAGCAACATAAGAGGCTACTAACTGCAATATTTTATTATATGTTTTGACGCTGCCTGATATCTGGTTTCCTTCGAAGAGTGTTTTTAAAATTAGTGTGGAGTTTCTTGCCGGTTCATCTCCATTGGAAACGAACCCATGTAGGCCCATGTGAATTTTGAATAGCCAAAAATTGTATGGCAAGAAAGTGGGGAAATTGTAAATTCTTCTTGTATAAAACTCTCAAGATCATGGGGACATGAAATAATTTCAAACGCACAACCATCTTATAATTTTCCATATATAAGTATTATGTCATGTTGGCACTTATGGTGATAAAAACCGAATCAAATGGTTTTTATAAACTTTGTGTCACTGTAAACTACTGCAATTAATATTGTAAGTCTCTTAAATAAATATCTTAACACGATAGCCTAACATATTTTGAGCCCAAAACATTCAAATAACTTATCAGGTAGCGTTGGAACAGGTTGTCATGTATATATGATGCTGCATGATGAATTATTTTTACAGATTCGGATACTTCAACAACTCTTAAATCCCATTATCACACTGTTGTACCCACTACAGAACCAATTGCTTCCCCGGAACCTACTGTCGAACCTGAACCTTCCCCGGAACCCAGTGTCGAACCTGAACCTTCCCCGGAACCCAGTGTCGAACCTGAACCCACACCAGAACCTACTTCCGAACCTGAACCTAGCCCAGAACCAACTCCCGAGCCCAGTGCGGAGCCTAGCCCCAAACCCATTGTAGAACCCAAACCAAAACTTTCAACCAAGCCAAAGTTCAAACCAAAGTCTAAACAGTTAGCTGAACTTAGATCGACCCCTGAACCTACTCCGGAACCGACTGTAGAACCTGAACCGAAAGCTGAACCGGAACCAACATCAGAACCTGAACCTACCCCAGAGCCTAATTCAGAGCCAGAACCTAGTCCTGAGCCAAGTTCTCATCCCGAACCCAGTCCTGAGCCAAGTTCTCACCCAGAACCTAGCTCTGAGCCAGAACCAAAACCAGAACCAACTGCTGAGCCAGAACCAAAACCAGAACCCACTTCTGAGCCAGAACCAACCCCAGAACCCAATTCACACCCTGAACCAACCCCAGAACCTAGTTCTGAGCCAGAACCATCCCCAGAACCTACTTCTGAGCCAGAACCTAGTCCTGAACCCACTCCTGAACCTTCCATTGAACCTATCGCAGCATTGGAACCTGAGACCTTGCTAGTGAAGGGACTTACAGATGAAGCAGGTAACGACACATGCTTTGCACTATCTTACAGGTTTATTGGTATTGATGTATTAGTACGATAGTAGTTCAAAATTAAATCAATGGATTAGAGAATACGTTACTTCTAGGCAAACGTCTTACATCCTTTATCATCAGAAGAGATAGTGGTCAAACGCGAGCCTGTAAAAAATAGAAGTATATAAAGCTGACAAGTTGTGACATAAAATTTAAGTTTAAAAATCCAAATTATGAAAAAAGCATTGGAATACATTCTGAAATCGCCAAAACGTAGCAAGCTCCTTGTAGCACGTGTAATTAATATTTTTTCCAAGAAATCTTATTTTAAAGACTACTAGACATTATGGGACCGAACCACGCCAAACTGGTGTTTTATTTTTACGAAAACATAAAATTAATTAATTTAGACATCAGTTTGAAGAACTACTATTTTGAAATGTCTTCATTTTGAAATTAAATCAATACCAATGAACGTGTCTGTATATAAACTAGATATATTTGTATAGCAATTTGTTGCACTTGTCAATAATTATGTAATTAATTATTTTTGTGTTTAACACTATTTTATGCTTTCTTTTTGTGAATGTAAGGTGTGAAATTGATGATTGAAAGATTTTGTGCAAGTGTTATTAAAAAACTGCATGAAAATGGGAGACCAATGACTTATTTTCGAATAGTAGTTTAGAAAGCTACTTATTTATTTCTGAATATAATTAAATACTGAAATTAATTGTATACTTACTTATTTTATTCCTCAGTCATAAGACTCCCACTTTCATGCTCTTGATACTATCCTCACTTATCTATCATTTACAAACTACCTCCATTTCATCTTTACATCTGATTCTTGCATGCGAGAAAGAGTTACCAACATTCACAGTACCTACATCTTGCACGTTAGTAATATTCGCTTTCAATTTTCTGCTTTAATATTTTCTTAGCTTAGCCGGGCTTTTGGGTGCCATCTTTATTCCTTATTCCTGTTATCCTATCCCTTTAATACGAAAAAAAAACAACTTCCAACTGATTTTCTGAAATCTTAACTTACTTTACTGTTTCCTTTGTGTTTTGTTTCAGTCATCCATTTCTATTGTTCTTTGACTTTCTACCGTTTCCTTTTTACTTTACTGTACCATTTTAACCGACTTCATAAAAAGGAGATGGTAATTCTATTATATGTACATGTAATAGAACTCTTTGTATGATTATGTGATTAAATAACTTTTGTTCTTTGGTGGTTCAACAGCGACAATAATGTAATGTTAACCTTTGGTTTGAGATGGTTCCGGGCAATGGTAAGATGTTAACGGTTTATTTGCAGAATGGTGATTATTGACATGAATGTTGAATATCCCTACAAGTAGAAGGATCTTATTGTATATACTTTTCCTCATTCATTTAAAGTAGTCTTTAGAATACATAGAAATACTCTCTAAATTAGAAAAGATTTATTCTCCTATTTGTTTAGATAACTTAACTATGTTGATTTAGATCTCTTTATATATTTTTTCTAAATAGTCTTTAATTATTGTTACGAAAGCAAACTCTATACCTTAAAATCTATATCTTACTCCTCATTGCAGTCACGTAGACTACTCAATTGTACTGCGTACAAATAAGTTTTGCAAGGACCTCAAGGTCCTTTCTACTTCTCCCTACATCCATAACAAGGTATTAAACGTGACTGACATTGTAGGTTACTTCCCCGAGCACGAGTACGTGCCGAAGTTCGACTTCAACCCCATGGACTGCACCGACATCGTCATCGGCACCGCCAAGGGTAACTACCATCGAGTGCTGGATTACTATACCAGAGACAGGTGAGCTTTTATCTCTTTTTCAGATCCATTTCCACTCTAGCTTTTGCCAACGGCCACGCACGCGTGCTTGTCGGAAATTATCCCTGGGTAACAAGTTTCTTCCAAATCCGTTCAGCCGTTAAGAATGAAAAGAGGTAACAAACAGATATACAGAGTTACTTTCGCATTTATAATATTAGTATGGGTTGCACGTTTTCTTTTCTTCTGTTTCTGGACCTCCAACAGCTCTCACAATTTCAAACAAGTTTCAGAATTGCGAGCCCACAGAAAAGGAATAACATCTGATGATTATAAAACGTAGTTCAGATTACTTCAAAAGAAGACTGCTTTGATTGGACCAAAATTGTAATCTATACACTCGTACATTCCTTATATTTAAACACTGTTGTTTCACTGATGTAGCTCTCAGGTACTAGCAACCCGATCGTCACAGATATCTTTATAAGATATGTCACAACAATGATCATTACCTGTTTCACTAAAATGTTATTTCCGTTGCGTTCAGGTCAACTCCACGCGTGGACACCTTCTGGGGCGGCCACGACGACATCACAGCGGCGTCCGGCTTTGAAGAAAACGGCGTCACCACCATCATGTTCCGGAAGAAGATCAAGGTAACATAATATATATTTTACTCTTTTTTTTCCTATGTACTTGAGGAAGGGATAGTGAATTTTCAGTCATGGGCAAAAATCAACTTCGAACCAAGTCTGCTCTATTTTTTTATTTCTTAATTTGTCCTCTATCCCTATTGGGAAGGTTTTATAAACAGGTATTTATATCATGTTGATATGATTGTTTAAGAAATTTCTTAAGGTCCACTTGCGCAAACCAGAATTATCTTTTAACTCAGAGTAAGTTGCTAATAAATAACAAATATTTCATACATAATGGCTCCGGGTGAGCAACTGATTTATTTTGCCGACCAATGGAAACTGTAGGTCAAAATCCACCTTCAGCTATTTGACTCTTAATTTGATAACTATCATCAAACCTTCCAGGCCAAAGAGCCCACCGACCACTCGATCGTGGACGACGCGATGCACGTGATCTGGGCGCGCGGACAGCAGCCCGGACACTACGTGCACTCCCCCCCCTCCGGCCTGGAGAAGGGCGCCGCTGCCACCGGGGACTTCTACAGGGTCGACGAGCTCAAGTACCACGGACATGGCTCGCAGCGCGGAGTGGCTAGCATCAACTTCTTCGGTGAGTGACAAGAGATTTTTGACAGCCGTGGTCACATGACTGTATACCATGTAGGTGCCAGGAACACTTGCAAAATTATAATGGCATGCGACCACGGCTTTACCTTGTCCATTTTTGTGCCTGTCTTAATTTTTTTTGTGCATTATATTTCCTTGTTTCGTACTGTTTAGATCAGTTTTATTTTTCCGTAGTCGGTTACAGTTTTTTAACTTGTTTTTCTTCAAAACTCATAATTACACTTATCAACTGAAGATGCTTGAAATTATGAGTTTAGAATAGTAGATTATGATGATGTCGCAAAACAAAAGTTATTAAAATATGAGGGAGTTTATAAACCGAGAGACAGGTGAGGTTTAAAATAGTAACACAAGAATGAATAAAAAAAATACCTAATTGTGTGCAGTTTCATACACTACTTTATAACTTTTGACTCATGCCTCATATATTAGTTCTTCTTAAAATCCTTTATCTAAAAGTCCCGGAAATCAACACCTTTTTAATAAAAACCTTGATCTAATTTCCAGAGGAAACAAAAGTCTCCATCTCAGGCGGCATCCTCCCGCTCCCGGACAAGTGTGGCGGCCAGTGGCGCCTGCCGGCCAACTGTGACCCTTCCAACCACACGTCGTGTGACTATGTGGCCACCTGGACGTACCTGGGACAAGTGCGCGGCAAGGACTCCGTGCGCTTCACCATCAGCACCAAGCAGAGCAAGCACTGGACTGGCATCGGCTTCAGTGATAACAAGAAGATGGTAATCATTATAACAATGGTTGATAAGGCTCTTGTTGGGCGGCTGGATCAAGGGCTTGATCCAGGAATCAGTTCTCCTGGTCACTGCGTGTATCGTTAGCAGGGCGATTCCTTTGGAGCCCTAAGTTGTTTGGACTCTGTACCGAAGATAGGTTGCTATATTCTAATATTTTGAAAATTATAGAATTTTGTGTGTGTATGGAAATATTTATATAAATTTATTGTAAATTATTACCCGTTTAACAAACTCTTCTGTCTCCAAAACAATTGAATCTTTGACCATGGTAACAGTATAACATAATCATAGTCCCACTTGTCCCCCAGTCCCAGTCGGACGCCATAATAGGCTGGGTGGACGCTCTGTCGGGGCGGCCCTTCGTCATGGACACGTGGGTGTCGGGCTACTCGGCGCCGCGCGTGGACCAGCGCCAGGACCTCAGCCAGGAGACAGGCAGCATGCTGGACGGCGTCACCACGCTCAGCTTTGTGAGGAAGAGGAACACGGGAGACCAGAAGGTAAGGAGTATATATCAATATCACCACTTTGTCAAGTCTCACATAGTAAAGGTCCTATTATGAAACTAAAAGTTTTGCAGACTTTATTCCTAAACTACTCTTATCAAATAAAAAAAGACGTCTGAAAAAAAAACGAGCGTTTCTTACAGTAGTCGTAAAAAACAACGTTAACATTAAAAGTACCAACTGACAGCGAACTCGACCATTGCGACACCAATCGAATAGGGCGAGCTCATTGGTCAAATCAAATAGCGCGCGCTTCCTCGGCTTCCTGTTACACACTTCCGTCCCATTTCATGAAATCACTCCTACAGATTGCAGGAAAGCGAGAGGAACATCAACAAAACCTGAAACCAAATCTGTGAATGACCTAAAATGAATCAGACTGCTTCAAAAGTAACTACTTAGTTTGGAACTTTTTAGTTGTTATATGCGATCGGGTTTTTGTCTTTTTCTTATTTCTTACTTTTTAGAGAGTTCAACTTTTGAATCGTCTCATTACCCCCATATGACCATGTAACTAAAAAATAGTGGGAATGGTTAGTAACCAACTATAAATTGTTATATATCCTAAATGTTCATCCGAATTGAAAAATCGTAAAACAAATCTAATAATGATTTTTAAATACCTATTCAACGATACGCCACTTAACATGGTCGGTCAACTTAATATTTTTACATTTCACAATAT
>NDFZ01000489.1:0-11066 GCA_002192655.3 Mamestra configurata | reverse complement strand
GTTATCTGATGATTAAAAACCGGGCCTAAAACGTTTTACCAAATGTTTAAATTTCAATTTGAGTACAAACAGTTTTTAACACTCTTCCTTTTTTAACAGAGCGGAGAATTACAGGTAAAATGCCTCTTAACACAATTGGCTCCTCAAAATGGGATTTCAAAGAGTTTGTCCATGAAATAAAGTGAGGAAAAAAATTGTGTCACATTTTGAAAATCTGACACAATTTTTGTTTTTACCTTCCTACTTTGTAAAGATCATTTAGACGTTCAAAAATATAAACAAAGAAAATACTCCCATGAATACTTAACCTAAACGGTTTTTAAAACACAAAGACAGTTTTTCATACATTCAAAATGTTAATACATTTTGTAAAAGCTTAAGCCGGTAGTTAACATTATTTTTCTAAACCAAAAAAAAATACAATCACCCCGAGCCTTGACGCAAAGAAAATGTAATTCAAATTTTTAAACACAATTTGCCTAATTTTGTACAAAGAAAATCACTGTCTGCCTAATTAGGACATTTTTGACACTAATCTGATAAACTTGGACAAGTTATACCCATTTAAGGCTTGTCAACTTTGCCAATATACTTAATTTTCCTTGAGGATTATTAATATTCTTTAAAAGTTGTTAAAAACATGTTTTTATTAGAAATGAAAGATGGAATGATGAACCTGATGAGAAATTTATATGATAGACTAATAATTAATTAAATGAGTAACTTTATTTTTCTTTGCGCAGAAAGGTATCTTAGCGCGTATAAGATGAGTTTTAGTCCTTTTTTTAACCGACTGCGTGACGCAAAGGGGTGATAATGTGTTTTTCAGTCTAGGGCCTATTTTGATAAATAACACGCCGTTTGATTCGTCATGACGGCGCAAATGTCATGGAAAGCAAACAAATTTGGAATTATCAAAATGGCCGACTTCAGACGCCATAATGTGAAAAAGAAAAGAAGAAAAATCGACGAACTATATCAAGTGGGATATTGTTGAATAGGTATTTAAAAATCAATTTTAAGTTTCTCATTTCGTTTTTCAATCAAAATTACCAAGTAGGATCTATAACGATTTAAAGTTGGTCAGTAACGATTCTCACTTATAGGCTTTTAGACAGAACTGATTCTGTTGGCGCATCACATATGCGCGTTACTAACCGCGGGGACTGCGCGGGTGTCAGGGTACCGAACCCGGGATACGACGGTCGCTGCGCGCCCGCCACACCTCTAAGCTCACAGACGCGCTCCACTACGGGCATTTCTTTGTATCAAATCTATTCACGTTGCTCATGTAAATTATGGTATTAAACCTATTTTAATACAGTCCACTACTTATTTATCCTTCATTCCGATTGAGCCCAACCAGATTCTGATACGGTACTGCTGACTGCAGTTGACACAAACAAAAACAAAAAAAAAGATATAAATATCTAACCCTTACTTAAAATTAGAACATATTTTTTTTTTTCAATATATATTTTTTAAACAGGCTACAGGAATAAATTAGGTGATAACAGTTTATAAAACAATTTTTCATTTACGATTCCTGGAATCTACTCGGGCATACAGCTGTGATTTTATAAATATCGAGGTCTAGTGCGTTCGCATACTTACGAGTATACATAATATATTACATCTATATTACCATCAAAGAGGCCACCACTTCCTACCTCATGGTTTGGTCTCGTTTGGTTCCCAGTTAAGTCTAGGTCACCACTTCCTTCCTTCCCACTTTCAGTGGGTGTCATAAAAGGCCACTTAGAGATTATGGAAAGAGGATGAACAGTGTCTTCCTGTTGGTCAATAATAACAAGCTGTGATAACAAATCCTTTGTCAAAATATAATTTAAAATAATAAGGCCCAATTAAATTCAGCCTATTTAATATGACACTAGATTTTGTTCGCGTCCTTTTTAGGGTTCCGTACCCAAAGGGTAACCAACGGAACCTTATTACAAAGTTCCGCTGTCCGTTCGTCTGTCTGTCAGCGGGCTGTATCTCAAGAACCGTAACAGGTAGACAGTTGAAATTTTCACGGAGTGTGTATAACTATTGCCGCTATAACAACAAATAATAAAATTTAAATTAAATTAAAAATGAAAGGGGGCTGCCATACAAGCAAGATGTTTTTTTAAATGTTCTTCGCTTCGTGGAAGAAAAAAAAAACAGATGACACTCAGCCTATTTCGTAACTGTCGACATTTGATGAAGTTTTTTTTATTTAACAGATCAATTAAATACATTTCGTAATCGGATAAGCGCTTTTACATCTTAAAAACAAACAATTAACCTCTTAATAACACTTTAAGTTTAGATAACATAATTATAACAAGACAATCAACGATTATCTTAGTCTCCCNACAGATCAATTAAATACATTTCGTAATCGGATAAGCGCTTTTACATCTTAAAAACAAACAATTAAGACAATCAACGATTATCTTAGTCTCCCAACATAACGAGAAAAAAATAAACATAACGTTTAAAGCAAAAGACGCGACAAAACAATCTTTCGAGCTCAAAATATCTCCAAAGAGATAAAATGTCGCGAGAGAACTTTCAAATATGAGGCACTTCACAATCCGCTGTGCGATTCTCAAGAATCGTTTTAGTTTATCACTGATAGCAGATACTAGTTGTCTCTTAACGTGTCGAAGTAACTCAATTTTCGCTTCAATTGTTTCAATTTCTCAAGCAACATTTTATAGCGGATAAAATCCATCTTCATTTTATTGGACTACCGGAAAATACGAGACTGTTCAAGATCTTTTCAAAGTTTTGCTGTCGACTGTGGATGGGAATAAATATGAAGATTTTTTTATTGAAATTGAAGACAGAACTACTTATTAGTTTATGATGAATCATAAACTGCTCATAAGTGGTTTATAATTAGTAGAATAGAGCTTCCAATGCTGAAACATTAGAGTGCCAATTCCAATGATTTTTAAGCAACGTTCGCATTCGAAGCTCGGTCGCAATCCGTAAAAACCACTTCTAATTTCCGTATGTTTTCAAATTATTTCGAATTATAAATTAAAGAATAAATTATTATCTTTTATCAGAGGACCTAACAAGAATGTTTTGATGTATAGTAACTTTATAGTACCCTTAACGTAAGGGAATTTTGAACATAAAAACTACAACCCCATCAACCGGTCCTGTGCGTCTCGCATCCGTCGGCTACCCGCGACCCTCACCAGGTCATCGGTTCACCTTGTGGGAGGCCTTCCAACGCTGCGTCTTCCGGTACACGGTCGCCAATCCAGAACTTCGGCCAAATCGACCATCTGTTTGCGAGCGACCCCAAAGTACTTTAGTAAAATTTTATGCGACATACACAATTTGTGTTCTAAAAAATATAGGTATAGTATCCAATTCAAATAAATATTCTGTGCGAAACGAGTAGGTACTATAATTATAGTAAAAGTTTACGTTACGTTACTTTACGTCTAAAACATTCGTACTAGACCCTCAGTACACAGTTTCTGCATAATTATGTAGGTAGTTAAAACCATTCAGGTTCTAGACAGTACCACTCGACCGAGGTTCAAACGAATATGTCTTCCACCCAGAGCGAAAGACGTCATTTGAAGATATCCCATCCTTAAAAAAAAGGGGGTAATCCATCCAAATCCATACCTCGACAAAAATCACTTTACCTCACAGCCCAATCGATCTGCCTTTTGACCTTAACCCAGAAAAAAATCAAAG
The DNA here is from genome assembly GCA_002192655.3 of Mamestra configurata. NCBI lineage: Eukaryota > Metazoa > Arthropoda > Insecta > Lepidoptera > Noctuidae > Mamestra > Mamestra configurata. The sequence continues at coordinate 7,355 of NDFZ01000489.1, read as the reverse complement.
CAAAATAAGCCTTACGAAAAAGTGAAAGGAGTCCTTATACGCGTATCAAAAGCTTACCATTTCGCGTGATTCGGCTCGGGGCGGTGCCTAACTTAATTATTGGGGGCTTGCAACTCGCTTCGTCGGTAATTATCTTGTATTTGTGTCATATCACATCGGGAAGGCTCTTGAAAGGAGGTTGGAGTTGTTTAGTGTGAAATAAGAGTTTTGTATGAATGGTCTTGTCTTGGTCGTGTATGTTATCGGCTGGTTGGTGTTAGTTTAGTTGTTTGACTCTCTGTACGTGTTGGTTCGTACTGTAAGTGCAGAGAGTAATTAAAGCTAAATAAATAAATAATAAATGACATTGTGATAATGATGCAATTCTGTATTTACTTCGAATCTAAACTGACTCAAGTGATACGCATTACAAAAACAAAATGAGTTAGTATTCAAATCATTCCCGAAGTTCTAGACTAGTGGCATTCTGTTAGCGGTGTGGCGAAGGCGGTTATCAAAACGTCAAATATATTAAATATGAGATGAGAAAGACAAACGCTGTCGTAATGTCACGTGATAAGTCTCTTATGTTTTGGCATTTCGGCAATCGTTGATACTATAAAGAAAGAAAGAAAAATATTTATTTGGGACTCGCATACAACAAACAGAAAATATATATGATTCTATATTGAGCTACCACGCTGGTACATGTCAAACCTAAATGTCTACACCTGGCCCAAAGTCACAAAAAACATGACAGATCCTCGCAGAATAATTTAATAAAAAAATGGCCGAACAACATTTTTATTGTGGTCCAAACCAATTCACAACCATTAAGAAAAGGAAAAACAAAAGCATTGTTAAGAAAATACGTTAAAAAGATTTCTGTATAATTCATAATCTTTTGTGGGACGAATGCGAACGAATCTTTTTATTTCGTCCCTTCGAATTCGAATAATAATGATTTTTAATAAAGCTCAAGTAAAGTGGTCGGTTGATTAAAAAGAACCCAGAGAAATAAAAGGAGCCACAGTAATAATAGGCCTAAATTAAAAGCAAAGGTATTGTAGTAACTAGGACAAGAGACTGGAAAGTAGCATGAAAATAACTTTTTGTTGAAACACGGTACTGTACAGTACCGTGTTTCAACAAAAAGTTATTTTAGAATAGAATAAAATACAAAACCGTAAATAGAATAGTGAGAAAAGTTTTGAGTATGAGTTTGTATGGCTATAAAAGAAGGGATATTGCATCCCAAAAAAAAAAATAGATGACTCCGTGATTATATGGCTAATAAGAACTATGTGATGGTCTAGTTTGTAAGCCCTGGCTGGGGGCCTTAAATTCATTTGAGGCCACCACAGGATAGTCCGGGTAAGCAGCAGCCCTAGCGTGCTGAACTGCGAGTGGTCATGGTAAAAAAAAAATGTGATGGTGATGGCTAATGAGAGCTATCGCAGTTGAGTTTGTCGCTAGAGGTGCTAGTGTAGGGTGAGGTCTTCGAGGTGTCAAATTTCATTGTTTCTTCATCTCATCATCATCTTCATCACTGCGGTTCTTTTGACGTTATAACATTTAATCACACTCTTACGTTATTAAGAATGATTAAATTCAAACTTTGCTTCCGTGCTCGTAAAGACGTCTTTTTACAGGTGCTAAAAGACCTTGCTCGCCAGTGGCACCAACTGGTGAGCACTAAACCGGTAGCCTTCATTGAGAAGTATTGATGAAGATGCCATGTCACGTCAACACCAAATAAATTAGTATCAGGCTCTAGACAAAGTGCCATTCTATAAGCGACTTGACATGATGCTCCATAGAATTTATTTCGTTATGGAGAAAAGGTCTAAGTTAATGTCGGTATTCGTAATGTATACTACTTATCTGTCTAAGAACCTCTGTATATCAATTTATGCCGATGAACTATGGATGACTTACAGCTGAAACAAACAGAATAAAAAATAGCATGTGAGACTGACAGCCAATTAAAAGTCATCACTTCTATAAAACAGATTGGCAAGAAAGAGTATGAAAAACACAACACAGGTACCAAAAAAGGAAAAACAGTAAAACATTCAACCTTAAACTAAATTCAATTAGGTATGAAGAATAGGTAGCGGTTTTAGCGAGCTAAGCAAGCAAAACGCATCAAAATAATGAAGAACTTATTTATTTTTTTCCGAGCACCGAGCGAGCTAAGCGACCAGTCTCAAGTCCAACAATTCCCTAACAAGCAAACACACATTACCTTAAACCATCTCTTGAAAAACTGCTCAAACTCGGCTCGAAGAATAAAAGCAATAATGTTGAACCCGACGGAGTTACTCCGAGGGAAAGAACGATAGAACGATAAATTCCGTAGCCCACTTGGTTGCGTCGACTGAAACTTTCTTAGGGGATTATAACCGCAGTAAGTTTTGAAACACAGCTATTAGTTAGTATATAACGGAGCATTCGTACAAAAGTCTTAAGTCCTGGAGTCCGTTGTGGTGGAAGGAACTATTGTTGTAAGTTCGGTACCACTTTGCAGTTGTAGGGGTGTCGACTGTGTGCTGTTCTGTTTATTTATTGCGGAAGTGTTAGGGCAGTTCGTTGATATAGGGTACAAGTCTTGGGTTACTTCATTGAGTCAGGTTTTGGCAGTATTAAGATGGATCGCCAGCAGTGGGGCATAAATTGGGCTAGCAAAGAAGAAATGGGTCTATTATCTAAAAACTTTCTCTAATTTCTTGTGTTATAGTCAGAATTGTGTCTATTCAAATGTTCACAATTGTTTAAAAGTATTGGCGACTTCAAACAATACCTATCATAACCAGATCCAGATATTTAGGAAACCTTTTCTCATTTCATCTTAATTAATATTATGAAAGGTATAATTGTTTGTTTGGTCGGCATTTATCTGTCAGAAATATTCTGTGGAAGTGGAAGTAGGTACTGATAAGGCTACACTCGCTTCGGAACTATCTTCGGTCGAATCTAATGTTAACTGGTTTGTTATATTATAATCTATGCAGCCGTTTAGGCTAAATGGCGTGCCAAAGGAGAAAAATAATACGTACAAATTCTCAAAAAAAATTACCCTCCTAGGGCAGACGGGTAAAAACAGTTTAACGAAGTTTTCCTTTTACATAATCAGTAAGGCAAGGCCCTCAAATCTTTAAACCGATTACGTTGAACATTCTTTACAGAACCAACACACGGGGATTTCGTTCCGAGCTCGGATTACTTCACAAGAATAAACGTGTCGCGACTTTTGCAAATACACGTGGAGTTGATGTTCGAACATCTCTCTTAAAACCCCATCTTTCCGTTTCCGGTTTCCGTTCAAAGTACACATATTTTATGAGCATCTGTGATTTAAACTTTGATTGAAATTTGTGATGGAGTCTTTAAGTTAAGGTTGAAAAGGTTACTTCTAGGCAAGCGTGCTCCATCTTCGATCACATCAACGCTTACCATCAAGTGAGAGAGTGGTCAAACGTGTGCCTATCAGTAGAAAAAAAACACAGACGATTATCATGTATAAAAGATTATCAAGCTGTGTCGTATGACATACCAAATGGAAGGGATAATTGTGAGGGTCTCAAAAATATTAATCATAATTTATAAGTTACTAGCGACCCGCCCCGGCTTCGCACGGGTGCAATGAAGATACTATAAATATACCACGGTTTTAGAACTCTGGTTTAATGTATAGTAACTTGAAACTGTGTCATATGTCAGTGTTTTCGCGAAATCATCTTGAGAACATAACTTGAACGCTATTTATAGGGCCCCTGGCCGGTACCGCCGCAACTGCTATGTCCCTGCATTTTAACTGTAATATCTTCGAAAATATTCATTTAAATTACATGTTGTAAAGAGCCATATTGATCTACATAAAATGCACAATGTATTTAAGGTACTTAATTGGATAAGGATTAATGATGTATGCTTAAAATCGCTTCGTAAATAAGCCATTATTTCTCGTAAAAAGTAAAGGATAAAAAATGGTTATGTATGTATGTAACTCGGGCTGGTTTCCGCAACTCCACGACTAAGCGCCTAAAAATGGTTATTGTGGGTTATCCCTAAGAGATAGACATATACCATCACGGACTTTTTTGTAGACCTTTTTAAGGTATACAATACTGTAATGTGTTTATACACGACACCACATTAGAAACCTTTAAAATTATCAGTGTTTCTCTACTATATTATGAATATGAACCTTCCTCTTGAATCACTCTATCTATTAAAAAAAACCGAATCAAAATCCGTTGCGTACTTTTAAAGATCTAAGCATACATAGGGACAGACAGACAGCGGGAAGCGGCTTTGTTTTATACTATGTAGTGATTTAAGAAAGTAAAGACGGGCTGGCTGTTATCTTGGACAAAGGATACACATTGCCATACAACGTGGTAATGTTGCCAGCCTTTTGGGCACATTACCAGTGGACAGCATTGCGGAAGAATTTTCGACGCCAAATTTTTGATTTATGCAATACCGGCTTATGAAAACCAATACTATGCCAATTGACTAGTAGGAATCTTACCATACCTATAGAAATAAAGAAAGGAAAGAAAAGCGTTTATTTGCGCCAAGCAAGACGCATTGGTATTTTTTTTTACCTTGAAACAAATTGAATTCAGTCTGTTGAAAAACAACACAGTATTATTTGTTCAGCTAGATTTAACATTTATTTATTTAGCACAGTAGAAAGTATGTGATAGCAGTGTCTCGAAACGTGACCTATTTTAAAAATGTCCAAGCATCCGCTTCTCAACATCCTGTACGACTACCCTGTACGACTACTAGACAAATTCCGGTAAAATAAAAAGTCGCAAAAGCTGTCTACGAACCACAAGCAATCCATTATCAGCCATCTTAAGAGAGGTGCAAATTGTGGGAAGAAGTCGTGAGGTGTTGGGTACCTCACTCACCACCTCACGACTTCATTAAGCCCGAGGAAGACCAGCTTCTTGGACGTAAAATGCAGTGGCCTGTATGGAAAGCTCTCAATCGATTGCGTACCCAAGTAGGCCGCTGCTCATACCTGGTGAAATAGGGATTATTTATGCATTTGCTGAAGTGTCCCAAATGACCCCACACCTGCAGCCTAGAATACAAAAACAACGCCTCCACCGAAGCAATAAACGTGGCCACCTACTGGGCTAAAATAATATAATTCTGTTAAATCGTCGACACGATGAGTAGAAGAAGAAACTTATCGTAGTTCACTGCTGGAGAAAAGTGTATTCCAATTTGTTCGAAAGAGTCACCGCGGCCCTGGAACGAAAAGGGTTTTAGGACGAACACAGATGGGTTCTAGTCAGTAAGAGCCTGACAAGTCCTTCCGCACCACCCAGAGCGGAAGAAAACATTTGATGATTTCCCATCCTTAAAAAAAAGCTACGGTAGGGACATCCCCCGGTCTTCTACATTTATTTTTGATAGATATTGTTTTTATTATTGATAGAGTCGCTTTTGTCTGTAACCTCATCCGATCGAAAGCAATGATGTGGTCGTCGACGGAAAACGCCTGTCTAGAAGGAATCTTTTCACTTTTGACTTAAAGAGAACCTGGTCCACCAGCTATGGGTCCTTCGACAAATATGTCTATTGAAGAGGTCAGACATTGTCTGACCTCTTCAGTTTGCTAACCTTGATTCATGAATGCTGATTATACTTAGTCAGAGTTTTTACAATTAAGCGTTCAAAGAGTTTTAGCAACAATTATTGCCAACAACATTTTGACATTTCTCGCGCCAATATTGTGCAATTGTTCGTAAACATTGTTCCCATTGAATTGTTGTAACTCTTCTATGGAAAGTGTCAAAGCAACTTACAGCTGTGATTATACAAGTTGTAAACATTGTTCACTACTTGCAAAAGGCTTTTCTTTGTTGCATTATTTTGTTAAATGAAGTCTGAATGTTACGTTGTTTGCTCTCGCGAGGTTGTTAGTACCTCCTCTAACTTTTAAAATAGCATACTTAATGTTAGAATGTTTCTGTCTTTGTCAGTACAATGTAACTAATAAGTTGTAGGTATAGTAAGTGCTTATTATTAATTAATTTTAAAACATTAATTGTAAAAGAAAATCACCGTTATAAAACAGCGTAAATTTACTCTGTGGCACACACATAATATCATTAATATTACAGTAATTAAATTTAAAGGGGAATGCCAATTTTAGGCCTTGCGATGCCCAAGAAATTTAATTTAGAAATTAAAAATATGTAAATTTTACGTAATTAACTCTTCTATTCACGACGCGATACAAGTCAGTAACATTTTTTAATAAATAATAAATATTGAAACGATACAACGAAATAAACAGACATTTGCTAGGTTGCCAATTTAGAATACGGGAAAAAATAAAGATTTGTTGCAAGACATTGATTTGACATTTACACATATTGTACTTTATTTATATGTCCTTTTGTTTATAGAAGTCAAGCATTCGATGTTACTTGTGGGCACTTAGGGCCTAAATCACTATGGCGGCTTGGCATCCCTCTTTAAACTTTATTGTCTAAATTCAAAATTACACTATGGATGGATAGACATGGACTGGTATATACGGAAAAAGTATGAATCATCATCTACCTAGCCTTTTCCCAACTATATTGGGGTCGGCTTCCAGTCAAACCGGATTAAGCTGAATACAATAGTTAAATGATTAACCATTTGTATGATAAACACACCCACCCATGTTTCATGATATGCTGTACGTGACAAAGTAGCCCAAGATGATAACAAATGACAGTCTTTACTTCTACAAAAGAATAGCCACATAGCTACCTATACCAGTCCAGATCCAATGGTCCAAATCAATGCTGTCAGAATGAAATCTTGTTCTACATCAGTCGACACAGATTCTATCCAAGATTGAACATTTTAGTACCGGGAAAAGTAGGTTGAAGACGACGCCGATATAAAAATGACAATCTGACTCTAATGAACGGACGGATGGAGTGACGCTCTCGTTGGGATATTGATAAATTGATTTAACTCAGACAAAAGGGGGAACAGATTGTATGCACCTGAAATACACGGGATCTAGGAGTGATTGAGCGTGGAAAGTGAGCATATATCGTATGTGCAGGATAAGCGGAATTATCTGCTGACGCAGGCCAATAAATTTATGAAATTATTGGTTGCGTGAGATTTGGCTAGTTAGATGCTATTTTGGTGTGATTGTAGAGTCAGAAACATATCTTTCCTGGTTTTATTGAATAGGTAATAAAATGACAAAAAGATGCAATCAATCCATACTAATATTATAAATGCGAAAGTGTGCCTGTCTGTCTGTTACCACTTCACGCTTAAACCGCTGAACCGATTAAGATGAAATTTGGTATAAAGATAGATTAGACCTCGAAGCCGTC